>RJWK010058310.1:0-13897 GCA_004363435.1 Platanista minor | reverse complement strand
CCAGGTGATGCTGATAATTGCATTTAAAAAAAGAAAAAAAAAAAAAGATGGAACAGACATTAGCCAGGGAATGGAATTCCTATGGAAAGAGGCAAAGAGATGAGGAGAAAAGAAATTCCAGGCAGCGGCACAAGGAGAAACTCAGCAAGAAGTAAGTGGAGACAGAGAAGCAGTTTGTGGATCCAAAAGCACAGAGAAGAAGGAGGAGAAGGCAGTTGTAGGAGGATTTTAGGCGAGAGACTCGATTTCTGTTTCCCTCTTCCCCTCCCTCAACCGCTGGACCAGAGGCCACATGACCCGAAAGCCCTCATCTGTCAGCCAGTCAGTGGTTCAATCACTGTAACTGGAAGAGGAAGGAGAGAGAAACAAAAGGAGCAGAACACAGAGTAAAGACTGCCTGGTGCCTCCCAGTCACCCAGAGCAGCTATGGTTCCTGACCCTTTTGAGACCCAAATTGTTCAACCTATCCTTAAAAGAACTGAAGCCTGCTGGAATCTTGCCAATAAATCCACCCCCTCTCCTTTTTTTGGCCTTAAGTTAGTTTGAAGAGGGTGTTTGTTATTTGCAACCAGGAGTTCTAAGAAAAATCATCATTCCCCTGAGAACGACACTCTCACTTCCCAAAATGTGTTTCGTATTTATACTAAGAAGAATGTAATAACCACAGTAACTTTCCTGATGGGGGCTTTATGGTAGGTGCCACTATCTGTATTTTATGATGAAAAAACGGGTTCTGAAAGGATAACTAACCTGCCCAAAACCATAATACGTAAATGCTGACACTGAGACTCAAACGAGGTGACTCTTAAGTCCAAGATTCTTGCCAGTAAAAATGCTGCCACTTCCAAATGCTGCGACTTTTAAAATCTGCATCACCAAGTGGGATCTTCCCCTAGCTGGAGTCTCCTCATTTCTAAACATTATAACACTGTCTCCTTTTGGAATGGATGTGAAGAGTGCAGATATTAGAGTATGAAGTTCAGAGATTACTGTTACACTTAAAAAACCCTTCATTTTGGAATGATTTTAAATTTACAGAAAAGTTGCAAACATAGTACAGAGAGTTCCCAATGCCCCTCACTGCTTCTCCTAATGTTAATTTCTTGTGTTACATGGTACATTTGTCCAAATTAAGAAACCAACATAGCTGCGTTAGTATTGACTGAACTCCAGACTTTATTCAGATTTCACCAGTTTTTCCACGAATGTCCTTTTTCTGTTCCAGGATCCAATCCAGAATCCCATATTGCATTTAAAATGCCTCAATTTTTAACTTAAAAAAACAAAACCAGAGACATTTATAACAACCCAAGTTGGACCTAAATGTAAAGTGCTAGGCTTCCTATTTTTGGACTACCACCCTTCGGAGAATCTCCTTCCAATCCAAACAGCTAAATATTATTTAGGCCTATCAATGCCTAGATATATTATCTTTTCTTTTTTAAAAAAAATATTTATTTATTTATTTGGCTGCGCCACGTCTTAGTTGCGGCACGCGGGATCTTTAGTTGAGGCACTCAGGACCTTTAGTTGCGGCGCTCGGGATCTTTAGTTGCGGCATGTGGGATCTAGTTCCCAGACCAGGGATTGACCAGGCCCCCTGCACTGACAGTGTGGAGTCTTAACCATTAGACCACCACGGAAGTTCTTGTATTATCTTTTCTACTTTATTCTCCTTATACCTTAACTTGGATTGGAAATACATATACGCATATTTCAAGGAATCAGACCAATTTAGCTTTCTTAATATTGTGCCACTGAAAATACAAAATCTTGATTTTTTTCTTTGTATATTTTCCAGATTTTCTACAAGAAATAATTTTATACTCAGAAAAATAGTTTGGTGTGCCATCTTGTACTTCTAAAAGGAAATAGGACTTTTTCTATCATTGATTCCAATAGGCTCATTCATGTACGGAACATGTCCTCCAAGAAGATGCTAGACTTTGAAGAGGGCCCGGGTGCCAATGTGCATTTATCTTTCCCAGTCAGAGCTCAGGCTGAATCAGCATTACAATCTATACCAACTTGGAGATCTACCTAATTTGATTCTTTATCAGTTAAATCATTAAACTGTAAGTTTTTTTCCCTGAGATATAATATTTAAAACTGATTAAATTACTGCTGTCATTTCTTCACTCCTTCTGTGCGTTAGAATTATACAGCTATGCCCTTGTCAGATGACTTTTTAGCATCTGCCACTAAAGTGCACGGTGTATATTACCCTGTCTCACTGATGTCCGTCTTGGCCATGTGACTTGCTTTGACCAATGAAAAGTGGGTGAAAGGGACTTTGTGTCAGTTCCAAGCTGAGGCTTTAAGAGGCATCATAGGTGTCTGCTCATGCTCTGGCTTCCTGTGACCACCTGAGGAAACTGACCCAGGCCACCACTGTCCCTTTAGATTGGGCCCAGAATTAAGACATAGAACAGACTCAGAGCTGACAAGAAGCCTCAGGTCCAGCCTGGCCTGGCCACGCCCCACCTGGACCAGTTGAGTACAGTTGCTTAGCAGACCTGTGTTTGCTGTTGTAAACCACTGAGATGCTGAGGTATCTGTTATGCAGCCAAGCTGATACACCAGACTAGACAAAGAAATTAACTTCTCTTAAGCCGCAACAACCCATTTTGGAATTAGAGCCACCCGTCTGAAGCAGATTCAACTTACTTCCAGGCATCAGTTCAAAGTGAGGCCTTCCTTCTTCAGTGGACAGAAGAGTAGCCAGTTTCCCTTCTATCATCTCTCCATCAATGAATTTTCCATACAGGGCAGTCCTCTCATCAGGGTACACATATGCTATCTTCTCTCCAGTCAGCTCCCCGTCTTCATTTACTTCTCCTACAAGGCTGCCTCCATCCTGGCGGGAGAAACCCAAAACCAGAAAATATTATATATAGTATTTATCCAGATGACATGAGTCCAAGACATTTCTCTTGTGCACTGCCATTGTGAACAGCACTAATATGGATCTAACAGTTTCAGAACTCAGAGCTTTTCACACGAGCATACAAAGCATGATGCATCTCTCCCCTCCCCATCCAGTCCCCTATAAGTTATATGCACAGGGGGCATAGAGTCTGACTTAGAGAGTCAAAGACGGAGCTGTACTGTATAATCCTTGGACAAGCTACTGATACTCTAATTTGGTTTGTTATCTAAGAAACAAACATGTTGTATTTGTGATGTAAGTGACAATCATCGAAAGGAAATGTAACTAAGGATGACTTTGGGGCAATATCAAATGTGATGAGGATCTGTAGCAGGACAGTCTTACTATTCCTATGATTTCACTTCTCAAATATTGAATTCTGGATCTCTGGTCTAGGAAGAAAATCTTTAGTTCAAAGGGACTTAAGAATTAGTTCAGTGTACATGAGTAATGAGAGTTATCTGCACTTTCTAAGGGATAAACAAAAGGACTTCTGGACACTGCCTTTCTGAGAATTCTATACCATCACTTCTTTTGGAGTTAGAAGGAAAAGTGAAAAAAGATCAACTAAATTCTGCTCCCTTCCCCACCACTTCTTTCTTCCCACTCGTCTTTATTGACTTCTCCCTTCTCCCTCCTTCCAGGAGAGGAGTCAGCTGTGCTTCCTCTTTAACTGTCATTTGCTTCATTCCAAAGGGTCATTAAATGCTTTAGGGCAGAGGCTATCAGAGAATTCTGTATCCTGGTACCAGTGCTAGGGATACAGTAGGTGATATAAATATTTTAAAAACTGAATTGGGATACTAAAACCAATAAATAATTTTTAAAAATCTAATCTAGGGTGCAAGAGATGTTTCCCTTTTTTTTTTTTTTTTTTTCCCATCCAGAAGGTCCTTATGGTATAACTGAACATCTATCTAAGACCTTCGTGGGTTTGACACAAGACTAGTAAGCCCATGACATCTTCTAAAAGCTTGGATATTCCCTCAACTGAAAGGTTCTAGAAGCAGCTACTCAAAGTCAGTGGCGTGGGACGACTTTTAAATGATTCCAAATGCTGTTTACAGAGAGACAGCAGGAAGAAATACCACCAGGTACAGGATTTCTACAGTTCATCTTAGTCCAATTGCTCTTTGGAGAAAAAAGGTTATCAATTAAAAAACGAATGACAGCACTTCCACAGAAAGAAAAATACTTGGAAGCATTTTTCACGGATAGAAAGTGCATTAGAGATGTATTATTGCACTTTCTCCTCCCCGAGTTAATTCTTAATAACCCAGCCTGAACGGGAATGATACTTTTTGCAAGATCTGCCTTCAGGCTTTCAGTGACTGAGCTGAATGGTGTTAGAGTATTTATGCTTCTTATATGCCATAACTAATATAAGCCATCAACATGACTATTTCTTCAGAACAGGATTCTGTCTTTCTAGGGTCTCACGTTTTTCTTGCCCCTTATGTGCTTTAAATTTCCAGTTTTGGGGGCAAATGATTTTATTTGTCTAGAATGATAAAGCAGAGATTCTTCTTTTTTTTCCAAAAGGAGTTATGAGTTTTTAATTAAAAACTTTCCATCACTGTTTCAAGGTCAAATCTTGAAAGAAATAAACTGTCCTTAGAGTGAGCTTACAAATCCTGTAGGGAGGATCATTATTTTTGCCTCCCCTTGTTCCTGCTTTGACTTCATGTCACAAACACTTCCTTGTCGGCTGTGTCAGGGGTGCTGGGGAAGAAACTGCTCCTTTTTCCTCCTCTGCTCAGTGGCTCCCCCTCATGGGAGGAGAAATCGTTCACTTGATGAGTGGGAAGGCAGAATTTGACACCAACTGACACCCAACTCTACTGGGTAGGGGTTAACAGCATAAAGCTGCTGCTCTCATGTGTTCTGCATTTTCGCTCACCTGTCCTGGGAACCGGCAGTGCCCACAGGCTGCACCTGCTCCCCTCTCATTCCTCTCCTTGGGGAAGCTCCCCCAGGCAGCCCTACTCCCCAAGGGAAACCTGCAGTTTCTAGCTGCTCTGTGGGCAGCTGGCCCATCCATTTAGTTCAGAGGGGTAAGAGTAGAAGCCCACGCCACATCTCCAGTCCAACTCCGCCATAATGAAACCAACATCCTCATCCCTGACACCTATGTCTATTTCTTTTTTTTTTTTTTTTTTTTTTTTGGTGGTACGCGGGCCTCTCACTGCCGTGGCCTCTCCCACTGCGGAGCACAGGCTCCGGATGCGCAGGCTCAGCGGCCATGGCTCACGGGCCCAGCCGCTCCGCGGCATGTGGGATCTTCCCGGACCGGGGCACGAACCCGCGTCCCCTGCATCGGCAGGCGGACTCTCAACCGCTGCGCCCCCAGGGAAGCCCTCTATTTCTTAATTGATTCCCAATCCAGAGAGCAGAGCAGTGGGGTGTGATTACCAGCCTCCCCCAGCCCGGACCCCAAATGCCAACAGATACTACATACAAAGTGTTATCAACCAAGTTGATTTTTAAAGCTTGTAACTCCCTAGTGCTTCTTCCTTCCTAAGGCAGAGTCTTCTCTTGGTGCTTTAAAAGACAGTGATTCAGGCTGAAGGCTAAAATGCAGCTGTGCATTCTAGGTTTCAAAATGCAACTACACTGAGCCAATCGGATCCATTCACTTTAGTTCATCGTTGATCTCCTCTAGGGACTTAAATCGATCATAGTCACAAGTAAAATGACAGGTAGTGGGAGAATCTGGTAATCCATTACCTCTTTCCTAGACCGACCCTCATGAGGAATTCCACTTTCCCAGACTTCAAGATTCACTGTCATATCGGCAGCTCCCCAGCACTGGGCAGCAGGAAGCTTATCCTGCCTACTGATGAAGCAACAAAAGTTTCAGGCTTCCTAACTGGTAAGTACCTCCATCTCTTCTCCCTCTGTAACTGAAAGGACTTGGGAGCTATTGCAGATCCTACCAAGAGAATGTGTAAATGCTTTAGTAATTGTTTTTAAAAATGTTTTACAATATTTTTTCTTATGCCTAGAGTATAACTTATTTTTTAGGAACAATAACGTGTAAATAGATTTAGCTGGGACTACTTTTCTTGTTATACATGTTTTTATTAATACTTTTAAATCATAAGAGGATACAGTTAAGAGTAAGGAAAAAAAGCATTCTGACTTAAGCTCTGGACAAAATAAAATATTAGATAAAATATTTCCTCGGGTTTATTTTCTGAAACATTTGCTGGAAGTTCACTACAAACAGATGGGGTATTTGAAATGCAAACAAAAATTACAGCATTAATTCCCAGCCATGGGTTTTGCCACATTTTTTTGCTCTAGTCATCTCCAGAAAGATCATAAAATGTTATCGAATACTCAAAGGCAAGTTAATTTTAATCACCTTGATTTAAGCAAGATAAACCAGAAAGCAGGGAGTAGCACTGTAAAATCAAGTAACAATAGTGTAGTAAGTCCAAAAAGATGGGAAATTGCTGGATTAGTTCTTACATATGAGAAAGAATAACATTAATTGCAACAATGAGACATTCCACCATCTCTTTCTATATCCCAAAGGAATATTTTTAAAAAGCAATATATTTTTGTCTTTATTAGTGGTACAATCAAACCAGTTTGTCCCAGTTTGTTTTCATCATGACTAATCATTCCTTTCCAAAGCCACCCTGAGGAGGAATTCATAGTAGATCGCATGACAACAATCTAAGTCAATAGTGAAACAGTGAGAGGATATCCCCCTAAGCTGTTGGCTTCAGCTACTGACTCTCAAGTTTCACAGCCTCACATTTTCTAAGATAGAGAATGCATTTTGTTATTCATTGGGAAGGCTCGAAGCATTGTCTTAAAACCTGTTACTTTCCAGCAAAATGAACAGTCGTGAGGCTTACTGGGTAATATATCCAGCACACTCCATGCCGAATGTTATCTTTATATTGTCCCTTGAAGATCAGTCTTCCATCTGTGTCGTACTCCTGGGCAGGTCCATTCAGCTCTCCGTCTACATATGTGCCCTGGAGAACTCCTCCATCCTCGTAAGTGTAAACTCCCTGGCCCTGCAGGGCATCATCCACATAATATCCCTCCAGGGTGCTGTGAGAGAAGGGAGAACAAAAGAGAAGTGTCAGACAGTGACTCAACTCTCTTAAAAGAAAGGATCACATCACGCCCAGCTCTGTTCCAATGCTGGCCTGTATTCAGTACATCCTCCTGAATTCTCCGAGATTGCTAAGAAAAATACTCCCAAGATATGGGTAGGATTACATACTGAGAAGGAGATTTAATTCCTAATCTCCTGGCTCCTATTAATCCAATTTCTCTACTGGAGGAAATACAGAAGAAAGAAGACACAGGTGGAAAAGAACAAGCCTCATCTAAGTATGTTTCCAAGGCTAGATGCCAACCAATACCGGGCAATAGGAATTCTGGTGTTACCCTTTCCACACATAAACCACCCTTTCCACACGTAAACCACTCATGTTTAATTTCCCTCAAGAGTGGTCCAGAATTCACTGGGAGTTCTCAGGGGTCTTTCAGATGGCTTGTATATAGTGGTCTCTAATAATACAAATGTGGTTTAGAACGTGTAGATGTCTGCCTATCTGTCTTATGCCATTAATGCATTATTTATCGGTGACAACCATAACTGGTATCCAATCAAAAGTATCCCCATCCATCTCTTTGGAAGATATATGGGGATTTACTTGTGTGTGCGTGCTGATCCTGGGAAATAAGGGCAAGTCAGGAAGATGGCCCGCTAAACCTTGCTAATATCATTAGCAGCCTGATAAAGTTTGAGACCCATTGTCCTAGAACAGAAGAAAGCTCACAAGGGTGCTCATGGTGATTTTACAAGAACCTTTTTCTCTCCTCATAAAACACTTTTGGAATTTCAATACATGTTTTCAGTGTCAGCCTTGCAAAGGCCATTATGCGATGAAACTAACTTTATCCAAAAATTCCCTTCATGAACTGAAATCTGGAATGAGGGGAAAGCCCAGCTCAAATTATTTTTTACAATTAAAAAGTAAGATGTTTAGCAACAAAGACAGTTTGATTATTTTAACATGTGCAGATAACACTCATTCATTAATTCAACTAACAGACATTTACAGGGTGCCTTCAAGTAGTGAGCGTCGTGTGAGGATCTAGAAAGCATGATGAACAAGACAAACACAAAACCAGGAGACAGGTACTGGGGACAGGTGGGACCCAAAGGGGGCCATGGGGACCGAGGTGGCTGCACCTGAGTCTGCCTGGAAAAGTGTTGTCTTGCTCTAATGAATGACAGAATGATCTGTAATTATTAAATGAAAAGCACAGTCTAAATAACGATAGCCTCTGATTACATTGTAATTATACTCTTTGTAGTCTCCCAAGGAGATAAATCGTTCTCTTTCAGTTTTGTTTGTACTATCAATGATAAACAGGCCTAGTAAATTCATGAAGAGAAAAAGGTGCACTTGAGCACAGCCCTTGCATCAATAATCAAAATTCTATGTCAGTGAGGTCGGAATTAAGGGGATTCGACTGTCATTAGACTCCCGCCATGAAAAAAAAAAGAACCTTGGTGAAGGATTACTAATCAACAGACATAATGATGGAATAGACAGGGCAAAAAACTATTTAATCATCTCCCTTCAGTTTGGGGATTGCCAGATAAAACAGAATATGCTCAGTTAAGTTTGAATTTCAGATAAACAACAAATAACTTTTTAGCATAAGTATGTTCCAAATGTTGAACTGGATATAGTTTTACTAAAATATTTTTCGTTGCTTATCTGAACCATTTTAACTGGGTGCCCTGGATTTTTATTTGCTAAACCTGGTGATCCTATTGACTTTGAATTCTCAGCAGCATTCAAAATGTTACTGCGTATGTTTGGGCAGAATTATCCCCTGACAGACTAGTCTGCCAGCGTTTCTTAGGTTTATGATGACGTCTACAAGGCATGGGTCTCACGAATCAGTTAACCAGTCATGTGGGTTTGCACTTATTTCCCCCAGGTCATGTCCAGTAGTTTGTCCCACCCTCCCTCAGAGCAGAACCTACCCTTATTAGTATCATAATCCTAAGAACAAACTGCTCTTTCCCTTAGCTCAACGAACATAAGATTCCCAAATGCAAATTCTTAGGTATTGGAGAGCAAAACTTACTGCATTGTTTTCCAGCCCCTGCCTGAGGAAACAGCTTAGCTTCCTTGGTACATTTTTTTGGTAGCTTGGATGGAATCTGATAACAAAAAGGGGGCATGTTATCACATGAACTGGGGTCTCCAGGGCAATAAAAAATGATAAGGCTTTGAAATCCTTTTATTTCAAAGGAAATAAAAGCGTCTTAGTCTGGTGTTAAAGACACCACCTTTCTTTCTAACTTTTTCCTCCAGAGGAGGCTGGCAAACCATGGCCGACTGCCTGTTTTTGTAAATACAATTTTACTGGAACACAGCCATGAACATTCCTTTCTGTATCCTCTGTGGCTGCTTTCATATGACAACAGCAGAGTTGAATAGTTGCAACAGAGGCCGAATGTGGCCCAAGAAGCCTAAAATATTTACTATCTCACCCCAGGCAGAAAAAGTTTGCGGACTCCCGCTCTAGAATCCTCTGCTCACATTAGTTTATTCACTGGCCCCAAGCACACATCTATGTATCTTAGCTCCTATACTATGTTTTCCCTGCCTCTTCCCTTAAAACATAGGTAACCAAACTTTTAAAATCCCTGAGGACACATTCAGGAAAAAAAAGTTACGGGTCACATTTTCCTTTTTTTTAATTCAAAACAAAAATGACTTTGGGAAAAGAATGAATATTCTCCAACCTCTGATCTTTTTCTATTTCAGAAAGAAATCGACTATGAGAAAATGGCACTATTTTGTAGCAACTCAATCATTAATATCTGGTTATATCTGAGAAGTAGCTATGGAGGAATAACTTTCTAATCTTTCTTGCTGAAACTGGATTGGGAGCTGTGTTGTGGAGGAAGATGTGCTCATCACTGGCCTCCCCAGAGCCTACCCATCCTCCATATGGAGCCCTACTTCCCACAGAGTCTACCTTGACCTCTGCAACCACAGTCACTGAAGCCTAGTCATGGACTAGTACAGGATGTGTCACGTCTTTATCCATGATCAACTTACGGGTCCTATTTCTCTAAATAGATTGTAAGCCCTTTACAGGAACAAATTGGGCATTATGTATTCCTCCCTAACTTATAAACACAGCGTATCTTCAAGTGATATTTCCTAAATGGAGGAGTGGAACTGGGATAATCTTGCTTTGAGAAGAGAAAATTGAGAGGGAACATAAGGATGTTAAGAGTGTTTCTCAAGTGCAAGGAGGATTCTTTATATGAAGTGTATGTGTGTACAGTCTGCAAGTTAGGAAAGTTTCTTAAACGCTATGCTTTATTTCTCCATTTGTAAACTGCAGCTACTAATAGGGTTATTAAAAATTACATGGGTTAATACATATTAATTGCTTAGAAGATGATCTGGGACATAATGATTGCTCGAATAAATAACAGCTATTATTATTAAGCATGCACTTTCATGTACATGATGGTGAGCTTTCTACTGAGAAACTTGGCTTAAAACAGCAGCATCAGGGAAATAGTTATGAGACACTGGAATAGACAGTCAAAGAAACTGACAACACTGCTCTAAATCTACTTTAAAAAACAAAAACAAAAACAAAAACAAGTAAGGCCTTTCGTGGTGGCGCAGTGGTTAAGAATCCACCTGCCAGTGCAGGGGACACGGGTTCAAGCCCTGGCCCAGGAAGATCCCTCATGCCGCAGAGCAACTAAGCCCGTGCACCACAACTACTGAGCCTGCGCTTTAGAGCCCGTGAGCCACAACTACTGAGCCCTTGTGCCACAACTACCGAAGCCCACGCGCCTGGAGCCCGGGCTCCGCAACAAGAGAAGCTACCCCAATGAGAAGCCCACGCACCGCAATGAAGAGTAGCCCCTGCTCGCCGCAACTAGAGAAAGCCTGCGCACAGCAACAAAGACCCAACGTAGCCAAAAATAAATAAATTATATATATATATATTACTTAAAAAAAAAAAAAAACACACAAGTGAGAAAGATCCCTCTCTGTCTGAGGAAAGGATGGAATAAATGCTTCTTTAAGTGAAAAAAGTAATATATGTTCATTGTAAAATAAACAATCAAACAAATCAAACACTACAAAGATGTAGAAACTCCCAGTACTCTTACCCAATTTGGCATTTACCATTTAAGACGTTTTTCCATTTATGTATTAAGCATTTTCCCACCTGTGTGGTGGGTTATTTTTTTTTAACAAAAATGGGATCATATCATACACAATGTTCTTGACTTGTATTTTCTTAAAATTTCTTTCAACATCCTGGCAGATTTTTTAGTATATATATATATATATATATATATTTTTTTTTTTTTTTTTTTTTTTTTTTTGTGGTACACGGGCCTCTCACTGTTGTGGCCTCTCCCGTTGCTGAGCACAGGCTCCGGACGCACAGGCTCAGTGGCCATGGCTCACGGGCCCAGCCGCTCCGCGGCATGTGGGATCTTCCCAGACCAGGGCACGAACCTGTGTCCCCTGCATCGGCAGGCGGACTCTCAACCAGTGCGCCACCAGGGAAGCCCAGATTTTTTAGTATATTAAGAAGGTGCAAAAATGGTTTGATTTTTCTGGTACCAGCATCTGAATCAAATAACTCGAAAACATGGAGAAAATTTAAAAATCAATTTTAATTAGATTTCTTTCTTTCCATATACACAGACCATTTTCATCTGTTTTATCAAAGCTCTTGTACTTAAATTTCCAGTATTAAATGAGAAAATCTAACTTACAAAGAAATGAAAATTTTCTATAATTGTTTACCTAGACTGATACAGCTGCAATCTATTCAACTATTTTCATTTTAAAATTCTCTTTAATATCTGAATACACAAAAGTGTTCTTAGGAGACTAAACAGCTTTGGCTTTTCCTTCATATTTTAGACTCTAGAAGGTTTGGGGCTTTCCAGCTCCTGAGGCATAAACTCTGTTCCCTCCCCCACTGTCTTCCCTTTCTTTTGTCTGGTATAGAATCAAGAGGGAAATTTTAAATGAATGATAATTTTACTTTAAATTCTGGTCTCTAACCAAATTAGACTGTGACTCTTAGTATTAAAACATTGTCTTAAGAACTAGTTATAAGACAATATATATTATCTCTTTTTTTAAAACTGAGATATTACTGACATATAACATTATACTACATATTATCTCTTAAAATCTTGAAAACTAAGTAAAGAAGTACATCAATAACAAACCCCACATCATCTGCTGGGGCTATATGCAACGAGAAACTTCAACTTCTTCCAAGATGTGACAAGCAAACTGAATGGAGCTCTGTAATGCTTCCATGTAATCCAGTGCACTATCTTCAAAGTTTCTTATCCTTTAATAGAAGATCTATGAGTCCGTAGGTTCTGATTGTTATAAAGGCTCAAGATAATAGTAAAATATTTGAAGAGCGATTAGTGAAATTTAGTTTTGTTCTCTAAAAATAAACCCTGAGAAAACCCTGCTGGCCATTGTTATCAACGGATAATAATAGTAACAGCAGTAATATAATAGTAATAATGATAACAATAATAATCCACCCTTGACCTTGAGGACATTATGCTAAGTGAAATGTCAGACAAAGACAAATGTATGTCCCCACTAATATGTGGAATCTAAAAAAGCCTAACTCACAGAAAGAGAGTAGGGCAGTGGTTGCCAGGAGCTGGAGGATGGGGAAATGGGGAGATGCTGGTCAAAGGGCACAAACTTCCAGTTCAACTTGGCTTGAATCTCAGCTCCAGCTCTTACCAACAAGGTCACCTGGGGCAAGTTATTTCATCTCTCTGTGCCTTCGTTTCTTCATAAGTACAACAAAAAAGGATTATAAAATCTACACCACAGACTGTTGTGAAGGCTACATGTCCAGCGTTTGAGCAAATGGTAGGTATTCAAAGTTATCCACTTCATTCCCTCTCCCTTTCTTATACATCACAAAAATCTTTGCCTCGATCAGAACTGTTCCTTAGAATACAGATGAATGTATTTGTTGAGCCTGGTTCCAACAAAAGCGATACAGAAGGGACTTTTGCCTTGTGTGGGAGGTTGGGATACATGAGTTCTAGCTCCAATTTCTCTAAAACGTGACCAAGCACTTTCTAAAACCAAACAAAAGAACTCCTGCATGGACCTGTCACCTGGAAAACATCAGCCTTCTCAGTGGCTCATCAGATGGGCAGCTTCTCTTAGGTTACCTGGTCAATGATCAACTACAAGGAGCCCGCTTAGCTGGATTCATTAGTGGAGCAAATCAACATCAGAAGATGACTTGGGCAGAGGAGGATGAAGTCATGGAGTAGCAAATAATATCTTGAAATCTAATTGGCATGTCAGGAGGAAGCATCAATAATGTAAAAAAAAAAAAAAAAAAAGACCCTGAATGAATTCACTTATCTCTATGTCATAATCAGGCTAAAAACCACATGATGCCCTAATATCTCACAGCCCAAAGCCAATCTGCATTGAAATGTCTCTTTCTTGTTACCATTCTAAGATTTCGAGAAGTCCTGCTAAATTGTCTTTACATCCACAAATCTTGTTTGAGATGAGAACAATTCAGGAAAAAAAATACATTAACATGAACATCCAGAATCTGGGATTAGTATAAAAAGTAGAGATGTGTAAATCAAAGTATTCTGCATACTAAACATTTTGTAATACCCCACAGTACTCCAGCAAATCACTGGTGCCAGAAGACTCTAGGAACCACACCAACAAAGCCTCAAGATTCCTTTCTCCTCACTGCATAAATGCCTTTATCTCAGGACCAGAGCAGATGTTAGGAAGTCCCATTACCTAATCTTAGGACAATCTTCTTCTTTCTTTTAAATAGGGGGAAGGGGGCTTCCCTGGTGGCGCAGTGGTTGAGAGTCCGCCTGCCGATGCAGGGAAC
>RJWK010058309.1:0-13897 GCA_004363435.1 Platanista minor | reverse complement strand
ATGTTAAAAAAAAAAAAGAAAGAATCAACAGAGAAATGACAACTCAAAAAAAAAGAAAAAAAAAGACCCAACACAGCCATAAATAAATAAATAAATAAATAAATAAATAAAAAGAACTATGTTTAAACTCCTGCTTTGCTGGTTAATAGCTATTTGACCTCATGCAGGTCAGGTAACTACCAAACATTTGAATCCTGTTCTATAAAGTGAGATAATAATGCAATCTTTTCAGGATTGGTGTGAAACTGAAAGGAATAATATGATGTCACTTTATAAAATGTAAAAGTGCTATACTCTGTAAACTGTTTTGCTGGTAGATTATAAAAAGTCTCCTTTTAAGTGATGTTGGGAAAGCTGGACAGTTACATGTAAATGAATGAAATTAGAACACTCCCTCACACCACATACAAAAATAAACTCAAAGCAGCTTAAAGACCTAAATATAAGACATGACACCATAAAAATCCTTGAAGAGAACACAGGCAAAACATTCTCAGACATAAATTATAGCAATATTTTCTTAGATCAGTCTCCCAAAGCAAAAGAAATAAAAGCAAAAATAAACAAATGGGGCCTAATCAAACTTAAAAGCTTTTGCATAGCAAAGGAAACCATCAACAAAATGAAAAGACAACCTATGGAATGGGAGAAAATATTTGCAAACAATGTGACCAACAAGGGGTTAATGTCCAAAATATACAAACAGCTCATGCAACTCAATCTCAAGAAAACAAACAACTCAATCAAAAAATGGGCAGAATACCTAAATAGACATTTCTCCAAAGAAGACATACAGATGGCCAAAAGGTATATGAAAAAGATGCTCAACATTGCTAATTATTAGAGAAATGCAAATCAAAACTACAATAATATCTCACACCAGTCAGAATGGCTATCATCAAAAAGTCTACAAATAATAAATGCTGGAGAGGGTGTGGAGAAAAGCGAACCCTCCTACACTGTTGATGGAAATGTAAATTGGTACAGTCACTGTGGAAAGTAGTGTGGAGATTCCTTAAAAAAAAAATAGAGCTACCTTATTATCCAGTAATCCCACTCCTGAGCATATGTCCAGAAAAGACAAAAACTCTAATTTTAAAAAGATACATGTACCCCAATGTTCATAGTAGCACTATTTACAAAGGCCAAGACATGGAAACAACTGAAGTGCCCATGATTAGACAATTGGTTTAAGGTGATATACATATATATGTATCAATACATTATATATGTATATATGTATACATATGTGTGTGTGTGTATATATATATATATATATAATGGAATATTACTCAGCCATAAAAAAGAATGAAATATTGCCATTTGCAGCAACATGGGTGGACCTAGAGAATATCATACTCAGTGAAGTCAGACAGAGAAAGACAAATATTATATGATGTCACTTATACATGGAATGTAAAAAATAACACAAATGAATCTATTTACAAAACAGAAACAGACTCACAGACATAGAAAACAAACTTAAGTTTGCCAAAGGGGAAAGGGAGGGTAGGAGGGATAAATTAGGAGTATGGGATTAACAGATACAAACTACTATACATAAAATAGATAAGCAACAGGATTTACTGTATAACATAGAAAACTATATTCAATACCTTGTAATAACCTATAATGGAAAATAATCTGAAAAAATATGTATAACTGAATCACTTCGCTGTATACCTGAAACTAACACCATGCTGTAAATCAACTATACTTCAATAAAAAATCTGCTTTTAAGACTTCCTAGGTATGCATTTCTTACTTAAATAATGAGGTATACTATTGCCTATGCAGTCAGTGTCAGCTTGGCCCTACAGACCTAGAATTGAGTGTTCTGGATTCCAGATTTTCAGAGTAAGTCTCATACTTTCTCTCTATTTCTTTCTCTCTGCCATTAACAGATGAGTTTATGAATTCAAATGTCTCTTCTGAATTGTCCTCCAAAATATTTGAAAACGATTGCTGCTTATTTGCAAAGTTATTACAAAATAGAAAGCCTACATTTCTGATAAAGAACGCTCATATGCTTAGATTTTGCAAACAGTGGGGTCAATACTACTGGGATTAGGGTTTCCGTCATCATTGCTTGGAATGTTTTCAAACTCAAATGCCTCTGGGCATCAGGGCCAGGCACACAATAATTACAATCCCCAGAGTGAGAACATTTAACTTTCTTCTTAATTGGGCAACAAAAACACCAGCACAAGCTCAATGATAAATGTTACGTGGCACTTTGGTTGGTTGGGAAAGAGAGAATGTTGGACGGAGGTGGTATAAAATGAACTCCAAATGCTAGTCTAAAGAGGAGTGGCTGATACTCGATGACAGGTGACTGTTCCCAATCTGATTTTTCAGGAAGGATTAGACGTCTTGATTTTTATGATGTATTTCCCATTTTTAAACTGTTGGTTAATAACTCAACTTCCAATACTGACCAATAATATTTGTGGGGGGGAAAATGTCCGTGCTGGATTCCAGGGGCCAGTTAATGACTGCTTAGGCTAGAGAGATGTAGTATTGGGGCAAAACATAACATTTTTTTGCCATTAATAAGAACCTCTCACATTTCCTGTCTGTCAGAATTCTCTCTCTCTTGTTTTAGCTCTCATAAAACTGAATCTATAATTGTTTTCTCTTCTTAACTAGAAGGTAAATTGGGTTGGGCAAGAATTAGATTTCTGAGGTCTCCAGGTCAGTGTTTCTTAAACATCAGTTCAACGGAAAATTTTTCTAAGGTCTCACTCACAGAGATTCTGATTCCTTGAATCAAGGGTAAATCCTAGATAACACACTTTTACAACCTCAGGATGATTTTGTTGAAGAATGATCCCATACGACACTTTGAAAAATGTTGCCTTAAAGTAGTGGTTGTTCCATCATTTTCCTCTGCTGGCAAGGTCCCATGGACTATTCAGTTTTCACAAATTTCCATACATAGATGTGCTCACTCAATCTAGGCTGGTCATAGACAAAGAAGACTAATGTTTTGCACAATGCTCCTTTCTCCCCCTTAATGGGGTGGGAGGGGAAGTGGGTCTGTGACAACTGGCCTCCTTAGACCCACTGCTCCAAATGATCTAGCACAGAGTGGGGTGCATTATAGGATATTTTTTCTTTATTGCTAATTTATTTTAGAAATTCACTGTTACACCAATGCAAGATTTTAAAATCTTCAGTTACAGGAGAGTATGTCAAGTTGTTTTCTTGCCTTCCTGGATTCTGCTAAGAATTCATGTACAGTCTGAAACCTCCACAGCATATTAACTAACACAAAGCACTGGAGATGCAGAGAAACCTTCAGTCATGGTTCTAGTTGTTTCTGGAAAAAGCCAGTTTTGTCTGCTGTTATTTCCCAGGATGAAATTTCTTTCCTCAGTAAACTGGTGCTGTCTATTCTTTATTTCACACTGAAAGTAACATTTGTGTAAAGCAGCAAATGATTTTCACTTCATTATAAACAGAGATGCAGTTTAAATCTGCCAAGAACTGAAGTAATAAGTATGCAAGCATGATGTAGCTCCAGAGCAATTCAGTTTGTAAATATTCATATGGGAAATTCTATGCCACCTTCATTACCAACAAAGAAATACTGCCAGAATTAATATCACTAATTCTGACCTCTGTCTAGCACAGTAATAAGGGGGAACAGGTATTTTGATTATTAAGTATAACTTTCTTTACAGAATCTGTGATATTAAATGATTGTCCAACACTCCATCCCGTCATCACTGGCCAAATTACTAATGGCGAATCTTTCATTATTAATGGAACACTTTGACATGGAAATTCACAGGCTTTCTTTCTTTTAAGGAACTTTCAAAGAAATGCTCACCCAATTCCAACAACAACCGAGAAGGAAGGTTTTATTCCTCATTCTACAGGTAAGGATGCTAAGGCTCCATGAGGCTAAGCAAGTTTTTCAGAATTGCAAAACAAGTCAGTGGAAGAACAGACAGTCCTTAGGTTTGTTTGATTCCAAACTTAATGATTTCTGTAGCCGTACCCTGACAGAGTGGTTACTCTATGGGACTTTGCAGAGGGCATATCAACTGAAATTCTGGTTTTGCAATTAACAAGAACCAGCAAGATTTTTGCAGTGGGTAATTCAGAGTCAGTGGGGAACTACAGAGCTGGGTGGGACCAAAGAACCAAGACAGGACCTCAAATATTCCCCAGATATCTAGACAGCAGGACACACTCTGGGACATACTTTTCAACCACTTTAGAATGAAAAGCTACAAAAGTTGTTATTGTCATCATCTTAATTCAGTTTGCTTGTAATTCAAAGTCCCGAGAGAGATTCCTATTGGCCCAGGTGGAATTATATGCTTCTTGGCTCGGGGAAGGCAGAGATCCTGATTTAGTAGTACCAGGATTGCTTATACCTGGGAGAAGTAATTCCCCCAAAAGGAAATAAGGGTGCTCTTAGGAAGGGGAAGTGGGTACTGAGATGCCCCCTTCCCCGAGAAAAGTCAACGAAAGTCCATATACAGTTGTTCTTCAGGACATTAGCCTCACATATTACTAAGAATAATCCTTAATTTCACTTAGTAATCTGTTATGCAGATTTTATACGTGGATTTTCTCAGATCTGCCATAAATTTCTTTTAATATTGAGCTATTACAACTGACTCATAAAATCCCTACCAGTAATTTTTACATAATTAATTTATGCAAAAAATAGTACTTCATTTGGTCTAAATGACCCCTTTTGAGATTCCAACAGGGTCTGTATTCAGAATGTGACAACTTATGCCTCTAATTCATAACCTTTGTGATTTGTAGAGTGTAATGATGTCATATCCCATCCTTGTATGTTCCTGTCACATTTCTGGTCTTTGGCACATCCCAGTCAGCTGCAACAGGATGAGGTGACCCAGTGACAGCCAAGCAAGATAGAGCCCACCCACCCAGATGGGAACAGGCAAAGAAAGCATTGTGTCCCAAATGTATGGCAAATGGTTTTAGCTTCCAAATGAAACTGGTGGAGAATCGTGATGAGAAATCTAAGAACAGGAGATACTCTGCCTTTGTAGGCAGGTTGAGAATCAATTTCAGAAAAGTTTATCAAAGGTAGTAAGGTTGAAACTGTTAGCTGTGGTTCAGAGGCAAAACTCCAAGTCCTGCTAATGAATGAATAGCCCCAAAGCTACCAGGCTGTGCTCTTCAGTCAGTCCTGCAACCTGATTATTTTATTTGCTCTTCTTTGACTTTACTGGATCCATTATATCTTTTCTGAGGTGTGGCAATCACAAGTTCACATAGTAATTGAGGTATGAATCAGCCATGTTTGTGAACAAGGCTAAGATGAAAATTTTGCTGGGAATTTTTCCCACAAAACTTATGGGCTTATTTAGCCCCAATAATAACAGCAGAATTTCTGGCTGCTGTGGGGAAGGGCAATAAATTATTGATGGATATAATGCTTCCTAACTCTTATTTTAAGAATCCCTATTCTTGAGACATTATTTTGTAAGAAAATTTAGATTATACTCCACCTAAGATATGTTTTTTCTCATCTCTTTCCTAGCCTTTCAAAGTTCTGAAAAGTTCTGGCCATGCATTTGACAATTCACTCTTACAGGGGACTGCACAGTGGTGCTCAAGGCATCTATTGGGCCAGCAGGCATGACTTTTTTGTCATTACTATGTTTTTATTTCAACAATTCTGTATTTTTTCATATTGAATATTTTTAAGTTATAATTGCCTGCTCCTGCTTTATGTTCCCAACATTCTAACTTATCTTTATATTTATTTAAAATTATATTATACTTATAAAATTAAATTATACTTATTCAATTAAAATTCCCATTCTGTCTGTTCCATTGTTCTGCTTTCTCTTGAATAGGGTGTTCTGTTTATTTTCTGTCTGTTACATGGCTCTGTTCTTCAGATGTCACATAATTTCACACTGTGAATTTATCTTTTTTGCCTTGAACAAGCACAGTTCCACAACAATACTGTGATTTTTTAAAAAAATATAAAACACTTGGAATAGTGACTGGTGAAGAAAACACTCAATATTTGCTAGCTATGGTGTATTCTCTTTCTATGGCTGCATAATGGTTACCCCAAAACAGCAGCTTAAGACAACAACAATTGGGCTTCCCTGGTGGCGCAGTGGTTGAGATTCCGCCTGCCAGCGCAGGGGACGCGGGTTCGTGCCCCGGTCCGGGAAGATCCCACATGCCGCAGAGCTGCTGGGCCCGTGAGCCATGGCCGCTGAGCCTGCACATCCGGAGCCTGTGCTCCACAACGGGAGAGGCCACAACAGTGAGAGGCCCGCATACAGCAAAAAAAAAAAAAAAAGAAAGACAACAACCATTTATTATCCCATAGTTCTATAAGTTAGAAGTCCAGACGGGCTCAACTGGGTTCTCTTGCTCAGGGAATCAAAGGCCAAGATCAAAGTGTTGTTTTGGCTCAGCTCTTATATCTGGAGGTTCTAGGAAAGAATCTGCTTCCAGGCTCATTCAGGTTGTTGGCAGAATTTGGTTTCTTGCTGGACTGAATTCCCTTTTTGTGCCTGCCATCAGCCTGACTGCTCTCAGCTTCTAGAGGCCTCCCTCAGTTCCTTGCCAGTTCCTCCATCTCAGAGCCTGCAATGGCACATCAAATCCTTCTCATGCTTGGAACCTCTCTGACTTCCTCTTTTTCTGTTGTTGTTTTTGAATTTTATTTTTTATACAGCAGGTTCTTATTATCTATTTTGTACATGTTAGTGTACATGTATCAATCCCAATCTCCCAGTTCATCCCACCACCACCACCACCCCCCACTCGCCACCTCCCCCACCCCCGCCCCAGCGAAATTTCCCCCCTTGGTGACTCTGACTTCCTCTTTTGATGAAGAAAACTCTCTGCTTTTAAAGGGCTTGTGTGATTAGATTATGGCCACCCCAGTAATCTCCCTTTTGTTTAACTCAAGTTAACTGATTAGTACATTAATTGGCTAGGGCTACCATAACAAAGTACCAGAAACTGGGTAGTTTAACCAACAGAAATGTATCATTTATAAAATTCTCAAATCAAGGTCTTGGATGCTTTAGATCCTTCTGAGGGCTGTGAGGGAGAATCTGTTCCAGGCCTCTACCTTGGCTGCTGGTAGCCTCAGGCATTTCTCGGCTTGTTAATAGCTTTCTCTCTGAGTCTTCACATCATCTTGCTCAATGCATATCTGTCTCCAAAATTTCCTCTTTTTTATAAGGACACAAGTGATATTGGATAGGGCCCACCCAAACAACCTCATCTTGACTTGATCATCTTCAAAGACCCTTTTTCCAAATAAGGTTACATTCATAGACACTGGGGATTAGGATTTCAACATTTTTTAGGGGACACAATTCAACCCATAACAATTAGTAACCTTAATTACATCTGCAAAATCCTTTTTTTTTTTTGCCCTGTAATATTACATAATCACTGGATTAACACCAGGGCCATCTTAAAATGGTTATTATCATTTTCATTTCTTCTAGTGCTTATCTATCAAAACACTTCTTCAGAACAAAAAGCAATATCTTCCAGACAGCAGAATACAGAGAATGTCTAGTTCTGATCATGTAGGGGGCTGAATGTTGAAACTATTATGTCACTTTCAATTTTCTTCAGTTGTTGCTGATGTTAAAATATTATAGCTTGCTTTAAAATTTTTATTTTATGTTAAGAAATATATATTCCAAATATAGAGCAGTAAGAGATTAAGATATTCAGAGCTATGGTAATCATCACTGTACAAAGTTCTTTTATTATTTGTTGAATTTTAGTTTACATGGATGCTAATTGCAGTTGCTAAAACTTCAGCAGTGTGTGATGCCCAAAGAGTCCCTTTGACATTAGCAAAAATACATTTAAAAATTTTAGGACTTATATGAAGACCTGGTAAATGTCCAATACTAAATAAAGTTAGCAGTGCTCTGTATAGCTTCTAGGTGAATTGCTTTTTATTTTAAAGAAAACTATATAGAAGAATCTATAGATCACAATATGAATTAAATTTGAAATGTATAGTTAGGATATTTTATTTCTTAGGGTCTTGATAACTTGGTAATTAGTAAGCACTATCTTTTTAGGAGGAAATGGAGTACAGTGGTTGTATTTGTTTGCTAGGGCTGCCATAATAAAATACCACAGGTTGGGTGGTTTAAACAAAAGCAATCTATTTTCTCACAGTCCTGGAGGACAGAAGTTCAAGATCAAGGTGTCGGCAGGGTTGGATTCTCCTGAGGCCTCCTTCATTGGCTTGCAGATGGCTGCCTTCTCACTATGTCCTCACATGGTCATTCCTCTGTGGGCCAGCAACCCTGGTGTCTCTTTGTATGTCCAAATTTCCTCTTCCTATAAGGACATCTGTTATATTGGATTAGGGCCCATCCTAATGGCGTCATTTTAAGTTAATCATCATTTAAAAGGCCCTGTCTCCAAATACGGTCACATGCCGAGGAGTTACGGCTTCACCATATGAATTTTAGGGTGACACAATTCAGTCCACAACAGTGGTTAAGCTTGTGGGTTTTAGAATCTGTGAGACCTAGTGTCAAAAGTCATGCTTTCACCACTGTATCAGTCAGAACAGGCCAGTTAGGCCGCTGCCATAAACAACACCAGTAGAGACAAAGATTTCTTTTTCGCTCACACTACATGCCCAGTGTTGATTTGCTGGGGTCTCTGCTCTGCATTGTCCCCACTCCAGGACCATAGTTGACAGGGATGACATTAATATCTGAAAGATTGATGGCAGGTGGTAAAAGAACCATGTCAAATTTCACATTGACTCCTCAAACTTCTGTTCAGGATTGACACATCACTTAAGTTCACATCTCACCAACCACAGCAATTTACGCAGCCATGCTTAACTTCAAGGGAGGCAAGGGAACTGGAGAAACAAAATCTGACAAGTGCCTGAAGGAGACAAAAACTGTGAATAGTCTCAATATCAATGGAAACCACTTACTAGTAAGTGACATTAGGCAAGTTATTTAATCCCTCTAGGCCTCATTTTCCTGAATTAAAAAGTGAGACAATACTAATATTAGTACCTAACATGTGAGGTTCCCGTGAAGATTAAATGAGATAATGAAAAATATGCACTTAGCACATCCTGTTGGACGCACTTGGAAAGGGTAAAACGCTCAATAAATGTTAGGTACTATTGTTATTACTATAAATAATATTAGAAATTTCCTCAGATAGGATGAACTATAGAGATCAAATCAACCCTCTTTTCATAAATAAGGGATCAGAGGCCCAGAGTAGATAAGCGACTATCAGATGGAATAGAACTCAGGTGTATGAATTCATTACTTCAGCCTACCATCCTCTATACTGTGTTGACTTTCACAATCACTCTAAAAAAAAAAAATATATATATATATATATATATACATATATATATATGTATATATATATATATATATATATACACACACATTTATATACATTTATTCATTTATATGGACCATAATGGTAATAGTCGGGAAAGTTCCAGATCCTTTAATGAACTGGAAGATGAGAAGTGCTTCAGGCAGAGCCTCTTTATCAATAGATTAGTCATTGTGAGATGGGGACAGGAACCCATAGGGAAGAAACCAGATGAGTTTTTGAAAGTGAGAAAGAAATGAGAAGAAAAACGAGCTGTCAGATTTGGCAGCTGGCACCACTGCTCAAGAACAAGGAGTTGCCTGAGCTGACAGGTGTATATGAACTGAAAATAGAATATACTAGGGAAAAAGGAGCTTTACAAGTGTCCACAGCTACCCTACTCACATACATGATCCTTTCACAACATATTTCCTGAACTAATAATTTCAGCAGGGAAGTGGTCTCTCTACTGGGAATAACAAACAAGACATTTTCAACAGCTCCTTGGGCACAAAGCGGGGTCTGCTCTTTGAGGTATCTTGCAACATGCCCAGGAGAGAAGCACTTAACTCTTGTATGCTTCTTCCAACCCACGAAAAACATCAGCACTGTAATTTAAAAGTGGAGGCTATCGAGAAGATGTGCTGACATTAAAAATTTTAAGGAACAATGCTGCAAAATGCAAAATTTCTGAGAGGGCCAGAATTATCTGGAATAAATTTGACACCCGCATACTCTCATTTGAAATCAGGCCAAAGTGACCTGGGTTGTAACTCTGAACTCCAACCTTTTTGCCATGTGACCTTATACAAGTTACTTAACATCCCTCAGCCTCCATTTTCCTATCCATAAAACAGGGATAATAGTAATACATACATACCTCACGGGGTTGCTGTAAAGATTACATAAGGTTGCTGTGAAGATTAAATGAAATCCATCACCAAGAACATGAGCTAGAGTTATTATCCTCATCATCATTACACTTTCAGGGTCTCTTCAGACTCCAATCAACATTTTCAAAACTAATTTTTTTAAATAAAATGTATCTTTCCTTTGTAAATCTGATAGTGAATATAAAGCTTTTCAGTTTAATGCTCAATGATTTTTGTCAGTTGAATTAACTCTTTCAGCATTCAAAAATTATGTTGATATTCAGGAAAATATTGCTTACTAAATTTTGGTTAGAAATTTTGTAGTAAATTCTCTCAGTATGAAGGCAGCCTGATTCAGTGAAAAATAATACTACATCTAACCATCGAGAAACCTAGATTTTACCCAAGAACATTGTCACTAAACAGCTGGGTGGCTTCACACTAGGGCCTTAACCCTTAGTTTCCTTTTTCATAAAATTTAGTAACTAATGAGGCACCACTGGGTAAGCAAAGAAGTTTCAAAAGAAGACAGTCTCAATTTGAAAATTTGCAAGAATAATAATACCTCTAACCAAAATATCAAAGTCAGAAGAGAAAACTAATCTGTTGTAAAAAAAATGAATTTGTTTTTAAACATGTCAAGTTTAAGGATGATGGTGGAGCATTTGATTGGAAATGTTTAGAAATCATTTGGAAATCTACAACTGGATTCTGGCAGCAAAGGCAGAAAATGTCAATGTTAGGACAATTACTTAAACAGATATTTGACATTATTAGAGTGGTGATAATGTTGATGATAACTATGAAGATACAAAAAGAACTAGATGGCTAACAAGTTATACTTGGGAAGAAGAGTAGGATTAGAGAGGTCAGACGGGAATCATGACAGTGTAGTGTCATGAATATAAATGTAGATGTCTTTGTGGTCAGGCAGAGATGTGTGAAGCGGCAGGGAATGTCCATGTGAAATTCTGAGGGCCTAAAATGACTAAATACAACTTTTGCTTGAAAAAAAAGAAAAGGAGAAAAAACTCTGGGCCTAACTGGGGACTGAGTAGGCCAGCAGCTTCTAACTCTTGGCATCAAGGGAAGAGAACGTCAAGAAAAATCTGGAAACAAAATGTCTGTTATAACAGAAAATCTAAAGCATGAGACTTGAGAGTAAAAGCTTGTTGAATTTTGCCCTTGATAAATTTTATGTGGCCTTCGACAGTGCTGATTCCTTAGTGGAGTGGACTGGTTAGAAGCCATCTTGTTGGGAATCAATGGGAAGGTGACTGATGAGGAAGTAGAGAGAAACAGCGTGAGTTCAGGAGTGAGAAGAAGGAAAGAGTTGGTATGGTTGGCAGTCAAAAGACATAAGAAGGATGGGGAGAGAAACATGCCCTTATGGAGGCAGAGGGAAGGGGGCCCATTTTGAGAAAACGGTTGCAATCAGATCACAGAGCCCATGTAATCAAGTGGAGCAAAACTCTGAAATGTTCTAAAACTGTGATTATTCTTTAAATATTACTCATTTGGCAGGATGATCAGCTCAGAAGCAAACTGTTAAAAACAACTTCCCAGTTTCTAGAATTTATCCATATCATTTTAAGGTAAAGGTAGCCTCCACCTAGACTAATTTATAAGTGTGCTGATGTTAAAAGGTGTGAGATTGTTTTGTTAATTTGAATGGGTGGCCTTTTCCTCCCCAACTTTTCCTTTTTGTTTGGCTAGTTTTAACAAACCCTCAGGGAGCCTTGTTTTCTCAACAGCTGCTCCTGATGTTGGCACTCAGTGGCTCCTTCACAACCTTTTGTAACAAACCTTTATGAGAAGGGGGAGCTAACAAACTAATTAGACTGGTAGCTTAAGAAAATATAAATCGTGGTACACACCCACACCAAAAAGGCTTACATGCACAAAAATTGAGTATTTAGGCTTGCCCAACCATCCCAAACTGCTAACTACAGACTTTATGTCACATTTGGAAAATTGGTTTTGTTTTGCTCTGTTTTGTACTTTGGCACAGTATAGAGAAGTCTGACATATTTGTGGAATAAGAACTACATTTGGAACGACGAGATTTACATTGGAAAAATTATGTAGGAGAAGATACGGAGATATAACCCAACCATTTGTCATTAATAGAAACATGCAAATTCACAAAATAGCAAAATTTGTTTTAGCTGTTAGAATTTTGAGAACTTTAAAAAGGGTTCAGTTTTTGTGCCATATAAAGAAAAAAACACGTTTTTTAGTTGGCTTGTAAAATATCATATTTTATGGCCAGCTCCTGTAGAACTGTCTTTGCTGAACCTGACTATCACATCAGTGGGTTTGTAGTTGTCAGTGTCAGAAGAGCAGCCAAAGAGAAGATACAGTATTTCTCAATCCATCAGCCACCTGCATCAGAATTACCTAAGCTTATTTATTTATTTTTTTTAAATGCGGATTCCAAGAATTCACCCCGGATCTACTACTGAATCTCTGTGAGTTTTGATAATTTACTATTTTAATAAGCTCCCTGTGATTCTTATGAAAATTAAAGTTTGTTAGCTAGATTTCAAAACATACGACCACATTTAGATTCATCGCTGCTGAGAGGGAGTGAATTTCGGCATATCCTTTACAATATGCCAATTTTTTCTTGAAATTTTTCCACCGAATTAAAAAGGTACACATCTTTTGACACCGAAATTCTATTTCTAGGAATTTATCTCAAGGAACAACTAGACAAATGTGCAAAGACATATGTAAAAAACTATCCATTACAAAATTGACTGTATTAGTAGAAAAGTGTTAATAATTTAAAAGGCTATCAAGAGATTTTGATTAAATAAACTATATACACTTATGTAGATTATGTACAATGTTCTAAGCACTTCAAAAGCTGTAAGTCATTTAATCCTTATAACATTATGTAATATAATATAGTATAAGATGTTAATATAATAATGTAATAATATTATTACCCCCACTTTACAGATGGCAAAGCTGAGACCCAGAGCAGGTAAGGACTTGTCCAAGATCACACAGCTAGCACACAACAGAGACAGGACACAATGCCAGGCAGTCTGTCTCTAGAGTCTGTGGATTCACCCTGCAATATCTGCTATTTTTTAATTTTATTATGTTTGAATTTTTCTTTTATTTTTTAACATCTTTATTGGAGTATAATTGCTTTACAATGGTGTTAGTTTCTGCTTTATAACAAAGTGAATCAATTATACATATACATATGTTCCCATATCTCCTCCCTCTTGCGTCTCCCTCCTTCCCACCCTCCCAATCCCACCCATCCAGGTGATCACAAAGCACTGAGCTGATCTCCCTGTGCTATGCGGCTGCTTCCCACTAGCTACCTATTTTACGTTTGGTAGTGTACATATATCCATGCCACTCTCTCACTTTATCACAGCTTACCCTTCCCCCTCCCCATATCCTCAAGTCCATTCTCTAGTAGGTCTGTGTCTTTATTCCGGTCCTGCCCCCAGGCCCTTCACGACACTTCTTTTTTTCTTAGATTCCATATATATGTGTTAGCATACAGTATTTGTCTTTCTCTTTCTGACTTACTTCACTCTGTATGACAGACTCTAGGTCCATCCACCTCATTACAAATATCTCCATTTCGTTTCTTTTTATGGCTGAGTAATATTCCATTGTATATATGTGCCACA
>RJWK010058308.1:0-13897 GCA_004363435.1 Platanista minor | reverse complement strand
GCATGGGATAACAGGAGAGTCTGGACTCCCACCCCGGTGGGCTGTATGGCAGCCACCCACAGGTAGGTCCCACCAGACCATTCTGTGGAGTGATTTTGGCTGTCATTTTTGGCTGCAGAACCCTCCTGCCCAGTCCTCCAGCCCTCCTTGATATTCTGTGGGAACCACAGTATTCTTGTAACAAGTCCGTTTTTTGCTTAAATAAGTACAGGGTGCTGTGAAGGGCCACCTGTGCCTGCCTCTCATTGTGCTGGAGTCAGGTGGGGACAAAGGGAGGGAACCCCCCGGTCAGCTCCAGGAAACTGGAGAGTAGAAGGGACTTGTTCCCCACTTCCTTCCTGAACTTGCAGGATTCCCCAGCCTGAAGACGGCCACCCACCCATCCCTCCATCATCCAGCATCTACCATCCACCCATCTACCCATCCATCCATCTACCCATCCATCTACCCACCCATCCATCCAACATCCATCATCTACCATCTACCCACACACCCCCCCATCCATTCATCCATCCATCCATCCATCCATCATCCCTCCATCCATCATCCATCATCTACCATCTACCCATCCATGCACCCATCCATCCATTCATCCATCCATCATCTACCATCCACCCATCTACGCATCCATCCACCCATCCATCCATTTGTCCGTCCATCCACCCATCCATCATCTACCATCTACCCACCCATCTGTTCATCCGTCCATCCATCCATCATCCATCATCTACCCTCCACCCATCCATCCATCCACCCATCTATCCATCCATCCATCTAGCCATCTAGCCATCTAGCCATCCAGCCATCCATTCATCCCTCCCTCCATCCATCTGACATTTATTGAACACCTACTGTGTGTTAGGCACTGTCTGGGTCCTAGAGACACTACAGATGAAAAAAAACAATAGATAACAAGTGTGTCTGCTCCCACATGGAGTTTACATTCATGTGGGGGATGCAGGCATTAAACAAAACAAGTTACACACGTTCTATGTCAGTTGGTGAGAAGTGCTATAAAGATCAAAGAACGAGGAAGGGGGCAGGGAGGGCCAAGGCTGGGGCTGTGGGTATTTTACACTGAGTGGTCAGGAAGATGAGGTCAGGTCCCTGAGAAGGTGACATTTGAAAAGGGGGATGGAGTTGAGGGGGGAGCCCAGTGGCAGTCAGAGGGCGGGGAGTTCCAGGTGGAGGGAGTGGCGAGCCCCAAGGTGCTGGGGAGAGAACGTGCCTGGTCCCAGGGCCCAGCGGAGGCCACAGGGAGGGAGAGCACGGGCAGGGGCGGCGAGAGCTGAGGACAGACTGGTGACAGCCCTCGGGCTGTGGGAAGGACTGGGGTTTGACTCCAGGGGAATGGGGGCCACAGGTGGGTCCAGGGCCATGGAGGGCTGGGCTCTGACTTCTGTTTTTAAACGCCATTAAAAGCCACCTCAAGGAGAAGGGGCAAAGGAGGGCCTTCTGAATGAACTGATTTAAACTTGAAACAACAAGGAAAACCAGGATGCCTTTCCCTGAATGACCAGTTTTATTCTACCAAGTTCATTATTTGGGGGGGAGGTGGGGGGGACTTGAGATCTAAAGGTCAAGTTTCCTCACAGGAGTGGATGGCTGGAAAATTCACTGCACCTCACAGGCATCCCCTATTTATTCCTCACCACAACCCCACAATACCCCATTTAAAGATGGAGAAACCGAGGCCCAGTGCAGCCGAGCACCTTGCCCAGGCCCCCAGGCCACGGGTCCCACCCAGGCCTATCTGTCCCCTGAGCTCAATCCCAGACCTGCCTTCATCACGAGCTTCTTCCCAGCTTGAGTTGCCTCTGGCAAGCCCTTGCACTCTGTGGGACTATGGAAATCAAGACGGAAATGACCAGGAGCCCAGCCTGCCCTTCCGGCTGCCAATATGGCCCGACCCTCCCTGCTGGGCTGGCCTGGAAGCACCAGCCCTGGTCCATGGGTGGATTGAGATGAAGCATCTCTACGGATGGGCGTGGACCCGGGCTAACACAGTTTTGCCCCCCCGCCCCCAAATAAGATGGCCTTGTCACGCAGGGGTGCATGTGGACACAGCGGCGAGGACAGCGCGAAAGTCCCAGAGAGGCCCAGGAGAGGTCAGCGAGGACTGTCTTCCTCCCCCGGCGGGTCTGGTGGCGCAGGCAGGCCAGGCCTGGAGCAGGCGAGAGGATCAAGAGCCACCTTCCCCCGCTTCCCAGGGCTGCTAGGATGACCTGCCCACTTCCGGACAAGGCTGGCAGAGCCACGAGACGTCTGATCCCAGATGGAAAATTGAAACCACGCTGCTCCGTCACTACAGCCATTTGTCACTGGACGAGGGTGCATATAAACAGCTTAATTCAAACCACACTGCCACCCCCTCCACTCCCGCCTTTCCCGAGCTTTCCCTTGGCTTGCTTCAAGGTAACAAATACGGTGCGATGTCACAGTGAAGGGCCCTCTTTCCTACTCCTTGTTGAGCTGAGCGTGCTAAAATGCTTTATCTGTCTTCACGTCAGCCCCAGGACATAACAATTGTTATTATGCCCACTTGTCAGAGGCCCGAGTTAAATCACTGGGCCAAAGTCATGCAGACAAGAGGCAGAACCAGATGCTAGCTAAACCTTCCCGTAGACCCAGCTGCCCCTCTGTGACCTTGGCCGCTACGCCGGGGCACACAGCACCCAGGTGCACAGCCAGAACCTCAAACCTGCGCTGGATCCCAGGTCCACTCCACTTGCTGAGTGTAGGCGGTCTTTGAGGTCCCTCTCTGAGCCCCAGTGGGAGACCCACCCGCCTTGGAGACTTGTCCCACAGCTGATAGGCTTGAGCTGGGCTTCATCCTCAAACCACGTGACCATGAGCTGCTCTCACCATCTCAAAAATCTTTTTCATCTCTGGTATCATCAAGCAAGGGAGTATAACCGAAGAATTAGGAGCCCCCGGGTTAGAGTCCCTGTGGGGTCCCTTCTAGCTGTGTGACCTTGGGCAAGTTCCTTAACCTCTCTGTGCTTCCATTTCCTTATCTGTACAAGGGACCCAATAACAGTAGCTATCTCATAGAGTGGTCACGAGGAGTCGATGAGTTAGTGTGTGTAAGGTGTTTAAAACAACACCTGGACTATTTAATAAAGGCTGATGAATAATACAATAACAAAGGAAGCCCTGCAAATGTGTCTGTATCACAATAATAAGTGAATGGTTATAAAAATAGCTGAGCCACAAAAAGTGCTCATACCAGCAACACATGGATGAACAAACGAATGAATGAATGAATGTGAAACTGACCAGACTAGACCAGCAGAAGCCCATGGGAGCCTGGCCCTGTGTTCCGGTGTCAGGAGCCCTGGGCTGTGGGTGAGGATGTGTGTGGTTGTAAACTGAGCCCACACAGATGGAAGGGGGAGAGTTTGATTTCGCTGTGCAGGAAACCTGCGAGCTGGATCCACAGGCTGCTTCCTCAGCCCTACGAGAAGAGGATTTGTTTCTGCAAGGCCCCCTTCCCCATGTTCACCCTGCCTGCCTCGTTCAGTGATTCTAGCTAAAATAGGGAAAACAGTGAAGGGGAATAATTCTCCCGGTGAGTTGTCTGGGGAGGGGTGACCAATACTTTTCCAGCCAGAGTCTCGGAAGGCAGTGGATTGGAGGCTGGGAGCCTCAGGTGACAGTTTAAATGTCCTTCCCGCCTGGTGTTCTGGGCTTAGAAAATCAACAGAGAAAAGAAGGTCTTGTGTTTCCGTGTGTGTGTGTGTGTGTAAAGGGAGAGTCCAGGGTAAAGGAACAGTGGGGAGCACGAATACTTTCATAAGACCGAGCCACTGTACCCAGAATTAATGTGACACACACTGCATCTTTAAGATTGTATGGTTGAAACCAGACAGCCACCGTATTCCAAAAATCCTCCCTCTTTCACCCGAGCCAGGCACTGTTCTCAGCTCTTTACAAATATTAACTTATCAATCCTTATAACAGCCTCATGCGGTAGCTACCAGTATTATCTCCATTTCACAGATGAGGAAACTGAGGCACAGAGAGGGTAGGTGACTTACCCAAGGTCACACAGGCTGGAAGGAACAGAGCCAGGATTTGAGCCCGAGCAGTTGGGTTAAACTGCCTGCTCCTGACCGCTAGGCCAAGCCACCCTCAGAGGGAGTCCCTGACCCACTGTCGCTCACAGCCACATTTCAGGGCCACGTGACAGGATGTGACCAGAAAGGTGGGCATCAGTATCATAACACACTTAATTCTCCAAACTTGGCTCCGAATGGCTTTCAGCGTTCCCAACTCATGCCTCAAAACAAGAAGGACACTCTTCTTGTTGTTGTTATAAATTTATTCATTTATTTATATATTTTTTTGGCTGCGTTGGGTCTTCGTTGCTGCACGCGGGCTTTCTCTAGTTGCGGCGAGCAGGGGCTACTGTTCGTTGCGGTGCGCGGGCTTCTCATTGCGTTGGCTTCTCTCGTTGTGGAACACGGGCTCTAGGTGCGCGGGCTCAGTAGTTGCGGCACACGGGCTTCAGTAGTTGCGGCACACAGGCTCAGTAGTTGTGGCGCACGGGCTTAGCTGCTCCGCGGCATGTGGCATCTTCCCGGACCAGGGCTCGAATCCGAGTCCCCTGCCTTGGCAGGTGGATTCTTAACCACTGCGCCACCAGGGAAATCCAAGAAGGACACTCTTAAAAGCAAGTCAAGAAAGAAAGACAGTCCAGGAAACCATTCCAAATCGGAGGAGACAAAGGAACGGGGTAACTACACACAAGTGGGTCCTGGACCCAGGAAATAAAGGCTTCTTAGAGGCTTCGCTGGGATGACCTTGAGAATGAGCTGTGGGTTACACAGTAGTATTGTGACATGTTAAGAGTACACGAAATATACTATGATGCCCTAGTAGTACAGGCCAACCTTGGTTTATTGCACTTCACTTTATTGTGCTTCGTGGATACTGTGTTTTTTACAAATTTCTGGTTTGTGGCGACCCTGTGTCTAGCAAGTCTATCAGTGCCATTTTTCCAACAGCATTTGCTCACTTCCTGTTTCTGTGTCATATTTTGGTAATTCTCACAATATTTCCACCTTTTCCATTGTTGTTGTATTTGTTATGGTGATCTGTGATCAGTGATTTTTTTTTTTCGGTACACGGGCCTCTCATCGTTGTGGCCTCTCCCGTTGCGGAGCACGGGCTCCGGACGCGCAGGCTCAGCGGCCATGGCTCACGGGCCCAGCCGCTCCGCGGCACGTGGGATCCTCCCGGACCGGGGCATGAACCCGCGTCCCCTGCATCGGCAGGCGGACTCTCAACCACTGCGCCACCGGGAAAGCCCCTGTGATCAGTGATCTTAATGTGACTCTTGTAATTGTTTGGGGGCACCACAAACCACACCCATATTAGAAGGCAGACTTAATCCATAAATACCATGTGTGTTCTGACCAATCCGTAAACCAGCCGTTTCCCCCTCTCTCCCTCTCCTCGGGCCTCCCTATTCCGAGCCACAACAATATTGAAATTAGGCCAATTAATAACCCTGCAATAACCTCTCAGTGTTTCAGGAAGAGTCATACATCTCTCACTTTAAAGCAAGAGCTAGAAACGATGAAGCTTAGTGAGGAAGGCTTGTTAAAAGCCAAGACAGGGCAAAATCGAGGCCTCTCTTGCCAGATTGTCAGCCAAGTTGTGAATGCAAAAGAAGGTTCCTGAAGGAAATTAAAGTGCTGCTCCAGTGAACACACGGATGATAAGACAGTGAAAAGTCTTACTGCTGATAAGGAGAAAGTTTGAGTGATCTGGATAGAAGATGAAACCAGCTACAACATTCCTTTATGCCAAAGCCTAATCCGGAGCAAGGCCCCAACTCTCTCCAGTTCTACGAAGGCTGAGAGAGGGGAGGGAGCTGCAGGAGGAAAGTCTGAAACAAAGGTCGGTTCATGAGGTTGAAGGACAGAAGCCACCTCCGTAGCACGAAAGTGCCAGGTGAAGCCGCAGGTGCTGAGGGGGGAGCTGCAGCAAGTCCTCCAGAAGCTGTGGCTCAGATCATCCATGAAGGTGGCTGCACTGAACAAGAGATGATCACTGTAGGGGAAACAGCCATTAAGAACATTCATGGTTCATGGGAAGAGGTCCAAATATTGACATACACAGGAGTTTGGAAGAAGTCAATTCCAGCCCTCATGGACAGCTTTCAGGGGTTCAGGATTTAGTGGAGGAAGGAACTGCAGATGTGGTGGAAACAGCAAGAGAAGTAGAATTAGAAGTGGAGCCTGGGGGCTCCCCTGGTGGCACCGTGGTTAAGAATCCGCCTGCCAATGCAGGGGACACAGGTTCAAGCCCTGGTCCGGGAAAATCCCACATACCACAGAGCAACTAAGCCCGCACGCCACAACTACTGAGCCTGCGAGCCACAGCTACTGAGCCCACGTGCCACAACTATTGAGCCCACGCGCCTAGAGCCCATGCTCCACAAGAGAAGCCAACGCAGTGAGAAGCCCGTGCACTGCAACAAAGAATAGCCCCTGCTCGCCACAACTAGAGAAAGCCCGTGTGCAGCAAGAAAGACCCAAGGCAGCCAAGAATAAATAAATTAATTAAGAAAACAAAAGTGCACTGGAAATAACGTTTAAAAAAAAAAAAAGTAGAGCCTGAAGACGTGACTGAATTGATGCAGTCTCGTGATAAAATGTGAATGAATGAGGAGTTGCTTCTTATAGATGAACAAAGAAAGCGGTTTCTTGAGATGGAAACTACTCCAGGTGAAGATGCTGTGAAGATTGTTGAAATGACAACAAAGGATTTCGATTTTTTTTTTTTTTTTTGGCCATGCTGCGCGGCATGCCGATCTTAGTTCCCCAACCAAGGATGGAAACCTGCGCCCCCTGCGGTGGAAGCGCGGAGTCCTAACCACTGGACCACCAGGGATGTCCCAAGGATTTAGAATATTATATCAACTTAGTTGATGAAGCAGCGTTTGGGAAGACTGACTCCAATTTTGAAAGAAGTTCTGTTGTGGGTCAAATGCTATCACATAGCACTATATGCTACAGAGAAATTGTTCACGAAAGTCAATCGATGCGGCAAACTTGACTGTTCTCTTTTTTTTTTTTTTTTGTGGTAGGTACGCCGGCCTCTCACAGTTGTGGCCTCTCCCGCTGCAGAGCACAGGCTCCAGACGCGCAGGCTCAGCGGCCATGGCTCACAGGCCCAGCCGCTCCACGGGATCTTCCCGGACCGGGGCACGAACCCGTGTCCCCTGCATTGGCAGGCGGACTCTCAACCACTGCTCCACCAGGGAAGCCCACTGTTCTCTTATTTTAAGAAATTGCTGCAAGTGAGGCAGCGGGGCAGGGCTGGCACCTCCCGCAGCAACCATGGCGTATACCGGCCTCAGCGTGCCCCTCATCATGAGGAGCGTGTTCTGGGGCTTCGTCGGCTTCCTGGTGCCCTGGTTCATCCCTAAGGGTCCCAACAGGAGAGTTATCATCGCCATGGTGGTGACCTGTTCCGTTTGCGGCTACCTCTTTTGGCTGATTGCAATTCTGGCCCAGCTCAACCCTCTCTTTGGACCGCAACTGAAAAATGAAACCATCTGGTACCTCAAGCATCACTGGCCTTGAGGAAGATGACCTGCTCACCAGGGCTCAGTCACTGAGGCCACAAAGAGAACTCCTCTAGATGCAAAATCACCTCCATACCCAGACCACCTTCCTTGACTCGCCCACTTTGGCCATCAGCTGCCTTAAATGTTCCCACCACGTTTGAATATCCTATTCTACGATGCAGTACTTTTTTCTGTCATCTTTTTTGCCCTTTGATGAATGATGTGCCTATTGAATCTAAACTGTGCTGCCTCTATAAAATGTTTATGTACTCTTCCAGGATAGAAAATGCTGTTCTTCTGAGAACTAACATTACTGTCTCCTTGGAAACTGTGGTTTTGAAGATGGCTCCTGCCTGCTCACAACATGAGAATCAGCAAAGTGTTTAAAAACTGTTACATGACAGTAAGACTCCAGTGGGGCAGTCAGTAGGAGAACATGTTCAGAGGGAAAATCTGTCCCACCAGAATTATACCAAAATATATTTTCAGGATGAATTTCTTATTTCTGCCCTCCTTTGGAATAAATTATTTTTCTGCTCTCTAAAAAAAAAAGAAAGAATGAAATTCACAGCCATGCCATCCTTCAGTAGCCACCGCCCTGATCAGTCAGCGGCCAATAACACCCAGGCAAGACCCTCCACCAGCAAAAAAGAGTTCGACTCGCTGAAGGCTCGGATGATGGTTAGAATGTTTTAGCAATGCAGTATTTCTAAATTAAGGCATGTACATTGTTTTTTCAGACATAATGTAATTGCACACTTAACAGACTACAGTATAGTGTAAACATAACTTTCATATGCACTGGGAAACCAAAAAATTCAGGTGATTTATTGCAATATTTGCTTTATTGCAGTGGTCTGGAATTGAGCCAGCAATATCTCTGAGGTTCGGCTGTATTATACTCTGGTAAGATGTTAAATTTCCTGATTTGGGTCATTTTATTGTATTTAGGTAATAGAAAGTCGTGTTCTTAGGAAAGACACACCAGAGTGTTTAGGGAGAAAAGTGGCTGATGTTTGTTTGCAACTTACGTATATATCATAGTTACATGAAAACATATATAGAGAAAGAATGGGACAAAACATAAATGAATCTGGGTGAAGGTACACGGGAATCCCCTTTATTATTGCAACTTTTCTGTTGTAATTATACCAAAATAAAAAGTTACAGAAAATAACAACCAAAAGAAAGGAAGTAGCCCCAAATCTGTGATGTCACAGTGCAGCCCGGCACCTGTCTTTCAGATTCTCGACATCCACCAACACTGAAACACACCTGTGCCCTCTCAGTTCCCCCAGTGTCTGCTGCAGATTACCACGTTCAGGTGGGCGGCCCATTGCTCAGATTGTTTGAGAGGCCTCGGCTGCCCTGGACATCCTCGCCTCTCCCTCCCAGCTCCAGAGATGCCAAAAGCACCCACTGTGTGCCAGGCACTGGAGCTGACCCTGGTGGTTCCAGGGTCAACGAGACAGACCCCGCCCCCACCCTCGCCCTCGCCCTCAGGGAAGCAACAGACGCAGGACAGGAATTTCAAGGGTGAGGAGGGTCCAAGGAGAGGTGCTCCGGGAACCTACTTGTCCGGAGCAGGGTGGGAGCGGAAAGGCTTCCAGGTGGAAATAATTTACACCAAGGCCCAAAAGGAGGAGAGTGGGCAAAATGCTTCCCAGCAAATCTGTGAGTTAGGTACCCTGAGCCCATTTCATAGGTGGGAAAACTGAGGCTCCAGGCGTGTAATTAACTTGCCCGAGGTGCTGTGGCTAGGACGTGGTGGCCTTGGGATCCACACTGGAACACTGCCACACCCTCCTATGGGCAAGAGGGGTGACATCTACAGGGAGACCAGCACCCACTCCAGGAGAGGGGACATCCGGGGTTGGGGCCACCCCTTCCATCCCCAGGAGCCAAGGAGGCAGATAACTAACAGGATTTTCAGGAACCACTGTCTCTAGTGTCTACTTTTTGATGATCTATTTCCCCAGAAATTCTATAGACTAAGAGCCAGATTTCTTCCCCCTGATAATGAAATTGGAGTGATCACACCAATGGGAAAATTGGGCCCAAGGTCCCCACTCAACCTGATCTTTCAGCTTCTCAGCCTTCTACCTGCCGGAGCTGCCTGGATGTCCGGGGAGCAGGGGAACACCGCAGACAAGGATGCCCAGGTAAGGAATCTGCGTGCGGGGCAGGCCCAGCCCTGCCACTTGGAAGCCCTGACATCTTGAGTCTAAAGTTTACTCCACCTTCTTGTCCCTAAAATACATCTGGTTCTGCCTCTTGTCCCACAGCCTTGGCTCCGGGCTGGACAAACTGTATGACCACTGCGGCGATGTTGATCAGAATGACGATGACTTTGAGGCTGAAACACTTCATTTTCTCCATTCGTGGCCCAGATGCTAAGGAACTAGGTCCAAATCTCACTCTCAGGCCAGCTCCTTTCCTTCCAGACTGTGTGGGTTTGTTTTTCCCCTTGTTTCTTTGCCAAAAGCAAGAGTCACAAACCTCACCACCTGCCCCTTTGGAAGAGAATTATTATTTTAACCAAAAGAACAGTGATGGCAAACCTTAGGGAACCTTAGGAAAACACTAAAGCGTCAGCAGGGATGGGTCCCAGCAAACCTCAAGCTCCACGTTTCACCCTTCGGTAGCCTCTTCCTGTGTCATTGCTGCATTGGCCCCAGGGGCTTGGGGACCTAACCCCAAAGTATAGTGGAGGAGAGACAGTTCAGAAGCTGGCCCCTGGGAAGATTCCAACAGTTTTTTTGTTTGGGCTGGACCCGTGGCCTCGCTTCACCTGGGCAGCTGCCTTTCAGAATGGCCCCAGGCGGCTCCCTCTTTGACAGTGGTCTTCAGTGATTAGTGTAATGGTCACAGGACAACTGCATCTCTCCTGACGCCAGGAGAGGGGGGACATCCCAGGTTGGGGCTCCTCCTTCCATGCCTGGGAGGCAAGGATGCAGGTAACTAACAGGGTTTTCAGGGACCACTGTCTCTAGTCTCCACTTTTTTGCCGAGCTATTTCCCCAGAAAGTCTATAGACTAAGAACCAGGTGAAACTGGAGTGATCACACCATCCTCAGCATTTAAGATGGCAATGGCAAAATTTTGTGGCTGTGTAGAGGTGCACCACGCTGCATGATCACGTATCCTAACTTCCGGCAAGAAGGCAAGACTTAAGAAATTGCGATGTGAATAATAAGACTGCTCCAACACTGTTTATGGATGGCGCTCATTCATCCACAGATGCATTCTCAGAGTGCTTGCTCTTGGCTGAGCACCGCCGATGGAGTGGTTCCCAAAGGCTCTGTGATTCAGGGATGCTGGACGGTGGACCCGCCAACACACTCGAGAATGGCAGTCGGGGGCGTGCGGTGCCATGAAGTAGGCGCGTTCATGTGTGCAGTCAGGGAGGCTTCCTGGAGGAGGAATCCGGTTTTTATCCTAGGAGCAGTGGGCTATGGCAATTGAGGTTTTATTCAGGGCGGGGGACATGATCACATTTGCATTTTGAAAGCGTGTTCTGGCCACAGTGTGGAGAATGGATGGTTGGAGTTCAGAGTGGGAGCCAGGGAACCCGGGAGGAGACCTTAGCCCAGCCTTGGTGAGAGGCCCATAGCCAAATATTTCTAAAGTGCTTCCCTCCACTTCTGGGCGGCGTGGCCGAGGGGACGGAGAGAAGTGGGTGGGTTGAGAGATACTGAGGGGGCCACCCTGACAGGACTTGGGGGCTCATGGGCTTTGGGCAAAGGGAGAAGGCAGGGTCACAGTCACCTCCAGGTGACTGGCTTAGAGAAACTGGTCCAGGTGGTGTCTGCCTGGCCAGGTAACTCAGGTGGGAGGGGGGAAGAAAAATCTTTGTCGTGGTAAATTTAAAAAATACAAAACGTAATCTGCAGTACAGTATCCTTGTTTTAAAATGTCCAAAAAGAAGACTGAAAGGAAATTCACCAAAGATCAACAAAGGTTCTCTCTGAACCCAGGATTCTCCTCTTTCTACCTTTTTCTGTTTCCCAAATGATCGCTAATGACCATGTACTAATACAATAATTAGGGAAAACCACAAGTGAAAATCGATATGCATTCGATCAATTCTAGGACAATCCTTGCCTCTGATGGAGGTAGTTTTTCAGTTTTTTTCCAGAGAGTGAGTCTGGCTGCTCAGAGCAGGGAGAGAAAAGTCCCATAGTTGGGACTCTGTAGTTTAACCTCACCCATTTCCACCAGGACCTGCCAGCCAGGCTCTGTCCTCACCATCTCTGCAAGAAAGTTTTGCTCCATTTTGTTAAATCCAGGTGTGTGGATTGTATTCTGAATTCTAAAAGAATTTTCTTTTTTGAGTTCAGTGTCATATTTTCTCCCTTCCTCTCCCAAAGAAACGTGCAAAGCACACCGCAGCTCCAAGTGCTTGACATCTTCCTGCAGTACTTGGGCCTTTCTAGAAAAACGAGGTGTTCCCTTCCCTGGCTTCAACAGCGTGGAGAGGTGCACTGTTTTGTTTCACGTCTGACCCCGAGAAGATGGGATTTGGGTGGGGAAGAGCCACTTGGAAGCAGCCTCCCCCGTAAATCCCATCTGTTTGCTCAGGAAGGACAAAAGGTTGAAACGTTTTAAAACGTGATCCTGGAGGACTGAGTCTGGCACAGGGGGACCCTGCCGACCGTCTGGGGAAGATCGCAGCCCCATTCCAGGGAGATGAACCCCCCCAAATGCAAATGCAGGGGAAGGCGGCCGTGCTCCAGGCCTCTGCGGCCTCCAGCCAGTGATTGCCAGAGGGCTTTCCCCCACCATGGGTGCAGCCAGGTGCTGTAGCACTGGAGGCCCGGGAAGACCTTGACCCCTTTGGTTCTGCAAAGGGTTGCACTTTTAGTTGCGTTCCTGATCCAAGAGTCCAGAACTCAGCCTGCACGAGAGGTGATTGTCCCTCCTTGAAGAATTTTGGAGGACAGAGTTCTTCTGCTTTGACAAAATAGTAGCAGCAGTAGTACTAGTCATAGTAGCAATAATACTAATAGTAATAATACTAACAGCAATAATGATAGAAGCTGTAGCAGTAGCAATGTACTACTAATCGTAGTAATAATGGTAATAGTAATAGTAGCAACGATAACAATGCTAGTAATGATAGTAATAGCAATGGTAATCATAACAGTGATAATAGTAGTAGCAATAGCAACAATAGTGATAACAGTGATAATGATGGTAGTAATAGTAATAATAGTGATGGCAGGAGTAATAGTAGCAGTAGTGATAGTAGTCATCATAGCCATGGCAGTAATAGTACTAGTAATAATAATAGGAGGAGGAATAGTAAGAATAGTAATACTACTATTACCAGTAATAGCAACTCCCACTTACTAGTTGCTCTGTCCCAAACGCTGTTGGGAGCACGAGACAGAAATGAACACCTTATTCTCCATGGCACCTATGAGAAAGGTCCTGTTGCTACTGTCCTCTCTTTGTAGATGAAGAAACTGATTTCCCCAAAGTCTCCCAGCTGTTAAGAGGCAGGGCCAGGATTTGAACCCAAGCCCGTGTCACTTCCCAGGCCCGGTGTGTGTTCGCAATCTGGCTGCCCAAGAGAATCACGGGACGCAGCTAAGGCCCGGCCCCGTGCCAGGGACTCTGATCCGCCAGCCTGCAGGGAGCCTGGTGCTGGTTTTGTGCTGTAGGCTCCCAAGGTGATGCTAGCACTCAGCCAGGGTTGACCGTCACCACGCTACACAGTAGTTCTCTCCCTCGGGGAGGCAGCAGGACCCCCAAAGGTTATATAGCTTATCACCCACCCATCGGGTTTCTGATTCAAGAGGTCTGGGTGGGGCCCAGGAACCTGCATTTCTACTATGTTCTCAGGGGATGCTGATGCTGCTGGCCGGGCACCCCACTCTGAGAAGCCGTGCTCAGCCCAGATCTCACCTCCCGGGCAGAAACCCGGTCCGTGCGTCTATGCATTCACTCAGCAAACTCTAGCGAACGCCTACCGCGTGCCAAGCCCTCCGCCAACTGTGGGTGATGAAACAAAAGGAGAGCTTTACACATGTGCACCCCACCCCCACCCCCCATCCCCCCGGCAGCGTGGAGCAAGCGGGCGTCATGCCGGATAAGGGACAGTCTCTTCCCGGGGCTGGGCTGAGGGCTTCTCCCGGGTTCCCTGGCTCCCTCTTGAGGATGAGGGATGGTCCCTGTTGCACGGACGGGATGGGAGGGGCTGCCCTGACCCCCGGCGAAGCGTGTGGGGTGCTCCTTTGTCCTCAGCCCCCGAGCTAAGCCACCGTCCAAACGTCCCCTCTGAACTGGTTACATAAGTGTTCCCTGAGGCCC
>RJWK010058307.1:0-13898 GCA_004363435.1 Platanista minor | reverse complement strand
CGGAGCACAGGCTCCGGACGCGCAGGCTCAGCGGCCATGGCTCACAGGCCCAGCCGCTCCGCCGCATGTGGGATCCTCCCGGACCAGGGCACGAACCCGTGTCCCCTGCATCGGCAGGCAGACTCTCAACCACTGCGCCACCAGGGAAGCCCCAATAATGTCATTCTTAGTGATTATTACAAACCCGTTTCCAGTCAAGGATTATACCATATACTTGCTTAGACCAGATTTATTAATAAACAATTTTGGTTGGGAAACTTACAACAGTTGGAGCAGATTAATAATGATTTGAAATAAATATTAATATGTGGTGTATCAGTTGCCTATTGTTGCCTAACTTATTTATGCCAAAATATAGTCCCAAGAGAAGGACAGTTATGGAACTCAGATATCTATAATTCAATTAAAAACACCCCAAACTATAATACAATTTTATATATATATATATATATATATATATATATATGTATGTATTCTATGTAAATTGTAAAAGAAACAGGATGGATGCACAACAAATTTAGGATTATGGTAACTTTAGTATTAACAGAGTAGTTTTGAGTGGGTCAGTGTGTATGGTTCAAAGTGTACTTCAACTTTAGTTGCAAAGTTTTATTACTTTCGTATTTAAAATGATCTAATGGACTCTAATGTTAGTCTCTTTAGGCTCCTTTACGTGTTATAAAAATTATCAATAAATGGAAATATTTATATGTGGGAAAACTGAAGACAGCATAATCAGTAACCTGTATAGAATTACGGTTGTGAATGAGAGTAAAGAAATAGTGACTAGAAGGACTGTGGGGTCAAGGGAGACATTTGTTTGCTTTTCTCCTTTCACTTTTTTCTTTAATTCAATTTAAGTTTCATCTGAAAAATCTAAGCAGAAAGTCAGCTTTATGATTTCTAATTTAATTTCTTTCCTAAGCACTGACTTTGATTACATTTTAGGTCATATACAATATAGTCCATATTAATTTTGCATGTCTTTAAAGTTTAACAGGATGTTAAATTACAGAATTTCAACAAATATAAAGTATATAAAATTGAAATGTAAAATACAAAATATTTAGTGAAATTGCAAAGCTGATCACAAAAGTCACTACCTACCTCCATATCCAAAAGACAGCCATCAGGGTGCCTTGGCATTCCTGTGCAGAAATGACTAAGGAGTAGTAGAACAAGCCCTGATAGCATCACTTACTTTCCAGTAATTTAAGGTCAACCTTGAAAAAGAAAGTGACAAGCTAATGGAGAAGAAAACTGTTGGGCAACCTGAGTTCTTGGTAACTTTCTTCTCTCTTTCTTGAAACTAAGAGAAGGGGCCTCACAAAGAGTTTCTCATAGAATTTGGGGTTTTCCACATTATTTTCCCATAAGCTTTTGTAACCTGTTGTTGTTCTGTCTCCAGCCCTATTCAAGGGGACAAAAAGGAATTCAAGAAAAAAATCTAAGTTGGTGGTGGTGGTGGTGGGGATATGTGATGAGAGGTGGCAGAATATGCTGCTCCAAAGTATGCCACTTCAGTACAAGAATCATTTCGAGCTAAAAGGCACTTGAAAAACAGCAGCTGCAAGAAGAGTGTTCTGATCTCCTTTTTTCTTCCTGAAAACAGGAGATAAAACTCCCATATGAAATATGCCCTCCCTATACTAGGAGAAAAGAAACATTCTTATCATCAGGGAAGGGATGTTAAGACTAAGAGAATTTTATACAAACAGACCTTGTGAAAATGATTCTTACCTTCCTTTAGCCTCCCCATACATTTTAGTTACTTTTCTACAGTTGCCTCTCTTTGTTCAACCTATTTTAAAAGCGTTTAAATTTTGCCACTTCTTTGGGTCTTCATTTCCTTAAAAGGGCTTCCTTGTAACTTAAGACTGAAATTTATATGCTTTTCATTAATCTGTCTTTTGTTACAGAGCCAGAGTTGAAAGTTAAGATGGGTAGAGGAAAGAATTTTCCTCCCGTACAGTGATACATCCAGAATACAAGAGTATTCAGTTAACAGATGGTACTGTGGACAGCTGAGCTTGAGCTAGGTTATGACTACCTCACCTTAGTTTATTGCCACTAAGCTGCCAGGAGCAGGAGCTGAGAGCTAATGTAAGAAATCACATTTAAGTCGACCTTCCATTCAGTTAAAACATAAATGTGGCAGGACTCCTGCTGGACCTGCTGGAGAACTCACACACCTGACACCAGAGGGCACTGTCAGGGCATAGCCAAAAAAGGACTTAAGCAGGGCCAGTTAACTAAGGATGCTTGCCCCCTCCCCTTCCTTCCCTCCTCCCAGACTCAAAAACACAAGAAGAGAAAGGGATCTAGAAGAGGGAGGAAAGAGAGAAAGTAACGATGAGGCTCTATCACCTCTCCACTCCAAGGACTGCAGACAAAGCCTAGGCCAGTGCTGAGGGTGGGGAAAGGGAGAATGTGGAAGATAAACAGATAATCAAAATCTTGAATTGGATTGTGCTGGGATAGATTTTTAAAATCAATAACCATGACTGAGAAGAAATGAGGTATTCCAAAGATGTCTTTAAGGAACAGAATATAGTTTAGTTGAAGCCAGTGACTGAAGAGAAATAAGGCCATTTTGTGTTTGTATGCTACCAAGGGTGAACTTACTAAAATCATTTGCTTCTTGTATATTTGTTTTATTCATGTTTATATGTACCTGTACTTCATTCCACAAAGAATATTGAGAGTGTTTGCATTAAATGATTGCATTAAAGAGGCATAGTGGTGAAGAAATAAAGCAGAGGCAATAGGGTAGAAATTAAAAGACAAGGAGAAGGTGTACCAAATACAAAGATATTCTATTCTTTGCCAGAGGTGATTCATATATCCAGCCAATTCTGATTGTCCTAGTAGACAGTGCAAAAAGATGAACATATTCAGTTTCAGTACTCACAGAGATTGTAAATAAAAGGAAACAAATTGCTATGGAGAATAATGACTAGTTAGAGAACAGATATTTTTATTAATCACTTCCTGTATTTAGGACAATGGGAATTTTGTAACCAGACAATGTCCTTACCTTCAGGGAACTGGCACTCTAGTGTGAATAAGTTATTTAGTAAATATTTGCAAGTATAAATGAGAAGTACAACATATAAAGAGCGAGCTTTTACACATTATACTTGATGGGAATTCCTCTGACCTAAGACACTTACGTGAGTGTCTTTATATTTGTGACTGAGAGTGTGTACCTACTTCCATATATATTTAATGTGCTCCTAACCAGTATTTAACAGGACTTTAGCCTCACTCAAATATTGGGAATTATATGGGACTAGAGTAATTTTGTTCAACATTTTTATTCCTTGGATTATCAACCACAATCCAGTTGTTGAATTACATTGAGGTATATCAGTGATTTTAGGTATAGTTATTAGAGCTATATCAGCAATGATTGTGAAATCTGAAATTTTACTTCTACACTTAATTCAGTAGCTTTCTCACACATAACACACTACTCAGTTTCCAAGCAAATTGCAGGAACTGCTAACAGAAGTGGAAAATAGTTTCAGAAATAGAGAATTTTAGGGGTAATCCAATATAAACAAATAGTAATGTCGTTAATAGTGAGAACTTCATCTGTGCTGACTAGAGATTTCTATCCTGTTTATATTGTCAGCCTAAAGAATCCTGATGAGATTTTATAGCCTATTTTTAGCTACTCAAGCAGAAAATTTTCAGGTAAGAACATTACAAAGCAACCTTTCGGTTTTAAGTTTCAAGTAAGTGAATGAAAAGATTCAGGGACTGTATTTCTATATCTAAATGAAAGCATAAATCTCAATAACTAAGGACTGAAGTATTGGCATGTTAACTTAAGCTTACAGGAAATAGTTAATAAACAGTAGGCTTTGAGTTATGTATTAATTTGGATATACAATAACTTCTGATAAGAGAGGAGAAGAGACCACAAAATACTGTGGATAAAATAATATGGGGAGATCAGCTCAGTGCTTTGCGATGACCTAGAGGGGTGGGATAGGGAGGATGGGAGGGAGGCTCAAGAGGGAGGGGATATGGGGACATATGTATGCATATGGCTGACTCACTTTGATGTACAACAGAAACTAACACAGTATTGTGAAGCAATTATACTCCAATAAAGATCTGTTAAAAAAAACAATATGGAAATTTCGTTCCAACCAATCCTTATGGGTAGGGTCCAAGATTGGTTAGGCAATTATGCTACCCTCAACATTTGGCTTCTAAGTTTGAGTCAAAAGGTGCTGATCTAGTTTTTGCCATCATCCAGACAGTGGGAAGAGAGAGAGGGCCACAGGAATGAATGACAAAATCTTAAGTCTTCTTGGAAGTGGCTATCATCACTGAGGCTCAACAGACATAGGATTGACCAGAACTTAGTCTCAGGGCTATACGTAGCTACAAAAGGCATAAGATGTAATATATGTATGAGCAGATAAATTCCATGTCTGTGGAATAGGGGAGAACAGATATTGGTGACACCTGGTAGTCAGCCACAAGATATTATATCTCAACTACAATTTCCTAACAAATACTTTTAGTTCTCAGAATATTAGATCTTTTATAACATCTTAAAGCTATAAGCTTAATATATGATTAGAAGAAATAAGAGTTTTATTCACAGTTTCATCCTTTGAACCTACCATTTTATATTCCATCATATATTTCCCCCTTTAATTAAATGTTTCATAATTTTCAATGTTTTAAATATTCTAAATATGTATGAATATTAATAAGTTGTCACTTTTTCATTGCAGTTATTCATAATTATAAATGTACATATTAAATTCCATCAACTATGTATAAATATACAGGTCTACAAATGTTTCAGAAAGTCCCTACATTCATTGAGAAGTTTGGCACTTGATTCATACTCTTCTTTACCCATAAACTCCTGCAATGATTTTAGATGAATACAACATCCATCCATCATCTTTACTCTTCTTTGAAAAGAGAATTGAATTTTGAAACCAGTGTGGCCCTTTGTATGTTATCAATATGTTTATCCAGAAATGTGTGGCTATGTGAGGCAAGGGCTTGAAGGCTGTCTCAGTGAGGGCTTGTAGGATATTCTTCACTACATCGTGCCTTTCTTAAAATTCAGAGCCTAGCCCTTGGGCTTCCAGACTCACAAATGAAGAAAAATAATTAATTTCTCAAGAAAAATTCACATTAATCAAATCCACAAGTGTAACAACGCTTATATATACAAGATACAATAACATATCCCCTAAAATAGTTACTGACCTATGACAGTTAAATAATAAAACACTATTTTACAAATATTGAGTTTAATATTTTGCACAAAATATAATGGGGTGTTAATAGGGTATAAATAGACAAATCAACCTTCTAGAAAGTAATGTTCAAATGAGAGGTGGGCTTCTCTAAGTAACTAACAGAGGGCAATGAACTAAGAGGACTGAAATGCTACTGTCTTTGAACTTAGAGCTTTCCAAGTTAAAAATTCTTCTTCATATCTTCAAGATGTTCAGTAAATAATTTGAAACCCTTCCATCTGCTATATGTCCCAGTCTCTAAATACATAGACAACACTGTTTAAAATAAAGTATGGTGATATTGGAAATGCTATGTTCCTAACCTATTTATTGAATACACACCTGATCCCCATTAATAAGCAATGTGGCTACTCAAATATACACACTTTCTATTTTCATTGTAGGTCTACTTTAGGACCTATTTGATTTTGGTGATACATTAGCCAATTAATTTATTACTGCTTTAGCACTAAACTATCTTCATTATGATGGATTTATAATAGCTATTTCTTATAAGTCACTTATATAGAATATAATTAAGCTCTGAGTAAAATAAAAACAAAATTTTAAAATAAATGTGGATTAAACACAGTATAGATTTGTCTCTCTCACACATAAAAGTAGAGTGAATGGGCCAAGAGTGGTAGATCAGCTTCAGGAACATCAGGACCCATGGTCTTACCACCTTGTTCTTCTAGCATCCTCAGTGCCTGGTTTCTGCTTCATGGTTGAGTTCCAGCTACTGAATCCAAATTCCAGCCACAAAGAAGAGGGGAAAAAAGGAGAAAAGCAATACTCTCTGGCTTTAAGGACAGTTACTGCAGGCCGCACACACCACTATCACTTATGTCCAGTTTAACAGGTTTTAATTCACTTTTATAGTCGACCATGGAACAACACAGGGATTAGCAGTGCACACCCTCAAAGCAGCTGAAAATCAGCCTATAATTTAAAGTTGGTCGTCCATATCCAAGGTTCCTTGCTACCCAGGAATTCAACCAACCATGGGTTATGTAGTACAATAGAATTTACAATTGAAGAAAATCCACGTAGAAGTGGACCCATGCAGTTCAAACCCATGTTGTTCAAGGGTCAACTGTATTTACAAGGGAGCCCAGAAAATATTCCTTTATTTTCAGAAATATTCCTGCTTGGCTGAAAAAAAACACTGAAATAGATAATGAGAATCAATTACAGTTTTCTCAAATATCTCTCAATTTAATATTCTTCAGTAATGTGCAGTATCTTCTTGACAAACTCAAGTACAATTGAGAATAATCTCAAGGTTTATTTTCAGGGAAAAGCTATAAAATGCCTAAAAAATTATTTTGGAGAGAATTATATCATTTTATTTTTCTATGATTGTTTCTTAAGTGTTTTTCAAATTATCTGTATCATTACTGATTTTTGTTAGGTTTATCAATTATTGAATGATATTGGTAAAATCTCCCACTCTAATGATGTTTTAACCCATATTTATAATTATATCATTTTCATTTTGTGTATTTTAAGTTAATCTATGTTTAGAATATGTAATCTTCTGAATATTCTTGAATCCTCTTTCTATTTCCCCTCAACCAAGACTCTCGTACTCCTTAAAGTCTATACACTGTTGTCACATTCCTTTAATTCAATTTGAAAATGTCTTTCTTATTCAGTTATATCTTTCTGGTCTTATATTGCTGGCAATTTGGGGTTGCCATGTGCAAATGAAGAATTCCAAAGGCTTTTTGCTTCTTCCCAATTACTCTTCTTCCAATCTCATCCAATTGCATAGTTTCAGTTATCACTTCTACATGGATAACATACAAAACTTGATTTCCATGTCCCATTGGTCTCTATATTCAACTCCTGATGTATATCGCTAACTATAGATATCTGGTAACTGAAATTTTTTCTTGGCAAACTGTATTCATTATTTCCCCAAATAACCTCTTGCTTCTGAATTTCCTCCTCTCATGTATGTTACAATTATTGTCTCATTCTCCCAAATCTTCTTTGGCTTTGCTTATCTTTCACTCTTACAACAAGTATAAGAACTGTCAAATATAAATTTGTATTATCTCTTCACACTTACCAATCGTTTTCTATTTTAATTATTAAGAAATATTTTAAGTATAAATCAAATATTACAGAATAGTGTAACAAGCATCCACCTTATTTTTTCATGTGGCTGGTCAGATCTTAATATTTTGCCCTATATGATTCAGGTTCATTTTTATATTTCAAGTAAATTATAACTTTAAAACTTGGAAGACATCTATATTTTCCTGATCTCATGCTCATTTTTCCATTTCAGAAGTACCTACTTTTCTATGTTTAATGTTCATTATTTTTATTTATCTCTTCTCCATAAAAATATATAACATTGGTTTACATGTTTTTAAATTTTTCACACATTATGCTTTTGAGCTTTATCCATGTTGATATCTGTAGACCTAGTTAATTAATTTTGATATTTAGTTATATTAATATAACATTTATCAATCTTCATTTTAGAGGGCACAGAATTCTAAATTTTTAAATATTACAATAAATGCAATAAATATTCTTTAAAATGTTACATTGTGCAAATATATGAGTTGCATACAAACTTTACTAGTAATAGAATTATTAGGTTATGGAATATGTTATTCTCAACTTAGCCTTTGCTAAACAGCTTTTGAAAATCATTGAATCAAATTTTTACTCACATGAATAATCAGGAAAACTTTCATTGTTCCTCATCCTTGATAACATTTGTTATTAAAAGTTGTTTTAGAGATAGCTTAGGAGATGGAGTAGAAGGATGTACATTCACTTCCTCTTGCAAGAGCACTGGACCCACAACTAACTGCGGTATAGTCATTGACAGGGAGACACTGGAACTCACCAAAAAAAATAGCCCACATCCAAAGACAAAGGAGAAGCTGCAATGAGATGGTAGGAGGGGTGCAATCACAGTAAAATCAAATCCCATAACTGCTGGTGGGGGACTCACAAACTGGAGAACAATTATACCACAGAAGTCAACCCACTGGAGTGAAGGTTCTGAGCCCCACATCAGGCTTCCTGACCTGGGGGTCCGGCAACGGGAGGAGGAATTCCTAGAGAATCAGACTTTGAAGGCTAGCAAGATTTGATTGCAGGACTTTGACAGGACTGGGGGAAACAGAGACTCCACTCTTGGGAGGGAACACATAAAGTAGTGTGTGCATCAGGACCCAGGGGAAGGATCAGTGACCCCATGGGAGACTGAACCAGACCTACTTGCTAGTGTTGGAGGGTCTCCTGCAGAGGCAGGGGGTGGCTGTGGCTCACCGTGGGTACAAGGACACTGGCAGCAGAAGCTCTGGGAAGTACACCTTGGTGTGAGCCCTCCCAGAGTCCACCATTAGCCCGACCAAAGAGCTGGGTAGGCTCCAGTGCTGGGTCGCCTCAGGCTAAACAACAGGGAGGGAACCTAGCCCCACCCATCAGCAGACAAGCGGATTAAAGTTTTACTGAGCTCTGCCCACCAGAGCAACACCCAACTCTACCTACCACCAGTCCCTCCCATCTGGAAGCTAGCACAAGCCTCTTAGATAGCCTAATCCACCAGAGGGCAGACAGCAGAAGCAAGAAGAACTACAATTCTGCAGCCTGTGGAAGGGAAACCACATTCACAGAAAGATAGACAACATGAAAGGCAGAGGACTTTGTACCAGATGAAAGAACAAGATAAAACCCCAGAAAAACAACTAAATGAAGTAGAGATAGGAGACAACCCCAGAAAAAGAATTCAGAATAATGATAGAGAAGATGATCCAGGACCTCAGAAAAAGAATGGAGGCAAAGATCGAGAAGATGCAAGAAATGTTTAACAAAGAACTAGAAGAATTAAAGAACAACAAAAAAGAGATGAACAATACAGTAACTGAAATGAAAACTGCACTAGAAGGAATCAATAGCAGAATAACTGAGGCAGAAGAATGGATAAGTGACCTGGAAGGCAGAATGGTGGAATTCACTGCTATGGAACAGAATAAAGAAAAAAGAATGAAAAGAAACGAACAGACTAAGAGACCTCTGGGACAACATTAAATACAAAAACATTCACATTATAGGGGTCCCAGAAGGAGAAGAGAGAGAGAAAGGATCTGAGAAAATATTTGAAGAGATTATAGTTCAAAACTTCCCTAACATGGGAAAGGAAATAGCCACCCAAATCCAGGAAGCACAGAGAGTCCCAGGCAGGATAAACCGAAGGAGAAACATGCTGAGACACATAGTAATCAAATTGACAAAAACTAAAGACAAAGAAAAATTATTGAAAGCAGCAAGGGAAAAACGACAAATAACATACAGGGGAACTCCCATAAGGTTAAGAGCTGATTTCTCAGCAGAAACTATACAAGCCAGAAAGGAGTGGCACGATATATTTAAAGGGATTAAAGGGAAGAACCTACAACCAAGATTACTCTAGCAGGCAAGGATCTCATTCAGATTGGAAGGAGAAATCAAAAGTTTTACAGAAAAGCAAAAGCTAAGAGAATTCAGCATCACCAAACCAGCTCTACAACAAATGCTAAACTAACTTCTCTAAGTGGGAAACACAAGAGAAGAAAAGGACCTACAAAAACAAACCCAAAACAATTAAGAAAATGGTAATAGGAACACACATATCGATAATTACCTTAAACCTAAATGGCTTAAATGCTCCAACCTAAAGACACAGGCTTGTTGAATGGATACAAAAACAAGACCCATCTATATGCTGTCTACAAGAGACCCACTTCAGACCTAGGGACACAGACTGAAAGTGAGGGGATTGAAAACAGATATTCCATGCAAATGAAAATCAAAAGAAAGCTGGAGTAGCATTACTCATATCAGATAAAAAAGACTTTACAATAAAGAATTTTACAAGAGACAAGGAAGGGCACTACATAATGATCAAGGGTTCAATCCAAGAAGATATAACAAGTATAAATCTATATACACCCAACAAAGGAGCACTTCAATACATAAGGCGGATGCTAACAGATATAAAAGAGGAAATTGACAGTAACACAATAACACTGAGGGACTTTAACACCTCAGTTACACCAATGGACAGATCATCCAGACAGAAAATTAATAAGGAAACACGAGCTTTAAATGACACAATAGACCAGATTTAATTGATATTTATAGGACATTCCATCCAAAAACAGCAGATTACACTTTCTTCTCAAGTGCACATGGAACATTCTCCAGAATAGATCACATCTTGGGTCACAAATCAAGCCTCGGTAAATTTAAGGAAATTGAAATCATATCGAGCCTCTTTTCCGACCACAATGGTATGATATTAGAAATCAGTTACAGGGAAAAAAAATGTAAAAAACACAAACACGTGGAGGCTGAACAATATGTTACTAAATAACCAAGAGATCACTGAAGAAATTAGAGGAAATCTAGAGACAAATGGCAATGAAATCATGATCCAAAACCTGTTGGATGCAGTGAAAGCAGTTCTATGAGCGAAGTTTATAGTAGTACAATCCTACCTCAAGAAACAAGAAAAATCTCAAATAAACAATCTAACCTTGCACCTAAAGGAACTAGAGGAAGAAGAACAAACAAAACCCAAATTTAGTAGAAGGAAAGAAATCATAAAGATCAGAGCAGAAATAAATGAAATACAAACAAAGAAAACAATAACAAAGATCAATAAAATTAAAAGCTGGTTCTTTGAGAAGGTAAAGAAAATTGATAAACCTTTAGTGAGATCCATGAAGCAAAAGAGGGAGAGAACTCAAATCAATAAATTTAGAAATGAAAAAGCAGAAGTTACTATGGACACCACAGAAATACCAAGCATCATAAGAGACTACTATAGGCAACTCTATGCCAATAAAATGGACAACCTGGAAGAAATGGACAAATTCTTAGAAAGGTATAACCTTCCAAGACTGAACCAGGAAGAAATAGAAAAAATGAATGGACCAATCACAAGTAATGAAATTGAAACTGTGATTAAAAATCTTCCAACAAACAAAAGTCCAGGACCAGATGGCTTCACAGGTGAATTCCAGCAAACATTTAGAGAAGAGCTAACATCCATCCTTCTCAAACTCTTCCAAAAACTAGCAGAGAAAGGAACACTCCCAAACTCATTCTAAGAGGCCACTATCACTCTGATACCGAAACTGAACAAGGATACTACAAAAAAGAAAATTACAGACCAAATATCACTGATGGATATAAATGCAGAAATCCTCAACAAAATACTAGCGAACAGAATCCAACAACACATTTAAAAGATCATACACCATTATCAAGTGGGATTTATACCAGGGATAAATCCCAAGGATTCTCCAATATATGCAAATCAATCAATGTGATATATCATATTAACAAACTGAAGAATAAAAACCATATGATCATGTCAATAGATGCAGAAAAAACTTTTGACAAAATTCAACACCCATTTATGATAAAAACTCTCCAGGAAGTGGGCATAGGGGAACCTACCTCAACATAATACAGGCCATATATGACAAACCCACAGCAAATTTCATTCTCAAAGGTGAAAAACTGAAAGCATTTCCTCTAAGATCAGGAGCAAGACAAGGATGTCCACTCTAGCCACTGTTATTCAACATAGCTGGAAGTTTTAGCCATGGCAGTCAGAGAAGAAAAAGAAGTAAAAGCAATACAAATTGGAAAAGAAGTAAAACTTTCCCTATTTGCTGATGACATGATACTATACATAGAGAATCCTAAAGATGCCACCAGATAACTACTAGAGCTAATCAGTGAATTTGGTAATGTTGCAGGATACAAAATTAATGCACAGAAATCTCTTGCATTCCTATCACTTACAATGAAAGACCAGAAAGAAAAATTAACGAAAAAGTCCCATTCACCATTGCAACAAAAGGAATAAAATACCTAGGAATAAACCTACCTAAGGAGGTAAAAGACCTGTACTCAGGGGCTTCCCTGGTGGTGCAGTGGTTGAGAGTCCGCCTGCCGATGCAGGGGACATGGGTTCGTGCCCCGGTCCAGGAAGATCCCACATGCCGTGGAGCGGCTGGGCCCGAGAGCCATGGCCGCTGAGCCTGCGCATCCGGAGCCTGTGCTCTGCAATGGGAGAGGCCACGACAGCGAGAGGCCTGCGTACCGCAAAAAAATAAATAAATAAAATAAAGACCTGTACTCAGAAAACTATAAGACGCCAATGAAAGAAATCAAAGATGATACAAACAGATGGAGAGGTATACCATTTTCTTGGATTGGATGAACCAATATTATGAAAATGACTATACTACCTAAAGCAATCAACAGATGCAGTGCAATCCCTATCAAATTACCAATGGCATTTTTTACAGAACTAGCACAAAAAAATCTTAAAATTTGTATGGAGACACAAAAGACCCCAAATAGCCAAAGCAATCTTAGGGAAATAAACGAAGCTGGAGGAATTAGACTCCCTGACTTCAGACTATACTACTACTATAAATAAATTGGGGTATGTTCATACAATGAACTAATTAACAATATAAAGAAAAAATTGAAGATACACACATTAACATGGCTGGTTCTCAACAAAATTATGCTAAACGACAAAATCCAGGCCCCCCCGAAAGTACATATGTTGGTTTCTATTGATATGACATTTTAGAAAAGGAAAAACGAATCTACAGTTATAAATCATATTGATTTCTGCCTGGGGTGGCAGGTGATGACAGGTTGAAATGAAAATGGAGTAATAAAAGTTCACGGATACAAAATGGAGTCAGGTCGCCATTGAGGATATGGTTTCAGACTGGTCCCCAGAACCTGAACTTTCTGAACTGTACAATACCAAACCCAAGAATACCTCCCATCATTTTTGAACAAGACCTACTGGCTGCAACTTTGTTGTAACTATGCAACAATTTTGGACCTCAGCCAATCCCAATCCTTGCTTAACAAGCACCCTTCTTACCAGCTGCAATAATAATTCTTTTTTATTTTAACATCTTTATTGGAGTATAATTGCTTTACAATGGTGTGTTAGTTTCCGCTTTATAACAAAGTGATTCAGTTACACATATACATATGTCCCCATATCTCTTCCCTCTTGCATCTCCCTCCCTCCCACCCTCCCTATCCCACCCCTCTAGGTAGTCACAAAGCACCGAGCTGATCTTCCTGTGCTATGCAGCTGCTTCCCCCTAGCTATCAGTTTTACATTTGGTAGTGTATATATGGCCATGCCACTCTCTAACTTTGTCCCAGCTTACCCTTCCCCCTCCCTGTGTCCTCAAGTCCATTCTCTAGTAGGTCTGCGTCTTTATTCCCATCTTGCCCCTAGGTTCTTCATGAGCATTTTTTTAGATTCCATATATATGTGTTAGCATACGGTATTTGTTTTTCTCTTTCTGACTTACTTCATTCTGTATGACAGTCTCTAGGTCCGTCCACCTCACTACAGATAACTCAATTTCGTTTCTTTTTATGGCTGAGTAATATTCCATTGTATATATGTGCTGCATCTTCTTTATCCATTCTTCTGTTGATGGACACTTAGGTTGCTTCCATGTCCTGGCTACTGTAAATAGAGCTGCAATGAACATTTTGGTACATGACTCTTTTTGCATTATGGTTTTCTCAGGGTATATGCCCAGT
>RJWK010058306.1:0-13889 GCA_004363435.1 Platanista minor | reverse complement strand
TATATGGGAACATATGTATATGTATAACTGATTCACTTTGTTATAAAGCAGAAACTAACACACCATTGTAAAGCAATTATACTCCAATAAAGATATTTTTTAAATAAATAAATAAATAAAGCTGCTATTAACATTCATGTGAGTAGACGTGTGCTTTCATTTCTCTTGGGCAAATACCTAAGAGTGGAATGGCTGGGTCATAGGATGAGTGTATGTTTAATTTTCTAAGAAACTGCCCATCTGTTTTCCACAGTGGATGTGCCATGTTACGTGCCCACTGGCAGTGTGTAAGGTGCCAGTTGCTCCACATCTCAGTACGATCAGTATTTTAAATTTCAGATGTTCTAATAGGTGTGGAGTGGTATCTCACTGTTGTCTAAATGTTCATTTTCCTAATTACTAATGATATTGTGCTTATTTGGCATTCATACATCTTCTTTGATGAAGTGTATGTTCAATTCTTTTTCCCATTTATAAAATTAGATTGTTCTCTTATTACTGATTTTGAGAGTTTTGGGTTTTTTTTTTTTAATATTCTGGATGCGAGTCTGTTGTCAGATATGTGACCTGTGAATATGATCTAGTCTATGGCTTATCTTTTCATCCTCTTAACAGTGCCTCTCACAGAGCAGAAGTCCTTAAATTTCGTGAGGTCTAATGTATCAAATTTTTCATATGTCATGCTTTTGCTGTCACATCTAAAATGTCTTTGCCTAACCCAGAGTTTCAGTTTCAGTTTCAGAGGCTCTCTGACCTCCCCTTTCTGCCTAGAATTTTCTTGTAGAACTTATATAGCTATAGGCTTTAAAATTAGACCTATGATTCATTTTGAGTTAATTTTTGTATAGAGTGCAAGTTATTCATTGAAGTTCGACTTTTCGTGCAGGTGGATATTCAATTGTTCCAGCATGACTTGTGGAAAGAGTATCTTTTTTCTACTGAACTGCCTTCTCATCTTGGTTGAAAATCAGTTGGTCTATTTCTGAAATACAGATTCTCTTCTGTTGATGCATTTGTCCCTCTGCATTCCAATACCATACTGTTTTATTCTTGTAACTTTATAATAAGATCTAAAATCAGGTAGTGTTAGTTCTCCAAATTTGTTCTTTTCTTTTTCAAAACCCTTTTGGCTATTCCAGGTCTATTATGTTTTCTTTTGAATTTTAGGATCAGTTTATCAATTTCTACAAAAAAAAAAGAAAAGCTTTCAAGGATTTTTGACTGGGATTGTGTTGAATTGATATATCAACTTGGAGAAAATCACCATCTTAAAAACAGAGTGTTCTGACTCAGAACATGGTATATCTTTCTATTTATTTAGGTTTTATTTAATTCTTCTCAGCAATACTTTGTAGTTTTCAGCATACAGCCTTTCAAATCCTTTGTCAGATTTATTCCTAAGTATTTCTTATTTTTTAGGTTACTATAAATCATATTTTTTATTTCAATTTCTGATTGTCTGTTGCTAGTACATAAAAATGCAAGTGATTTTCTTATATTGATCTCGCACCCTTCCTGAACTCAGTGTTCAGTTCTAGTAACTTTCTGTAGATTCATATAGCTTAGCCATTTTTTTGTTTGCTTCATGCGAGAGGATCAATCTGGTCCCTGCTACTTCTTTTGACTGTAAGTAGAAGTTTAGAGGATCTGCTTTTTAAAAAGTGTGTCTACTAAGGTGAGGCAGGGCATGTGTAGAGTTGTTGTTTGAAGTCAGGGCACAGTGTCAGCAAGACCCGCACACATTGGAAATAATGAATCTAGTCTACTCTGGCTGGGGCCCACAGATAGGGAGGGTGATTCTTAGAACCCTCTGCCCCAGTAAATAAGAGTGAGATACGTGAGGACTTGGCTTGGGAGTCTCATCTGCAGATGAGTGTGTTAAACTCAAGGATGATTTAGTGTCCATCGTTAAAAGGACACCCACCAAAGTATGGGACATCCACGTGATAGAATACTCTGCAGCCAGTAAGACATGTCAAATAAGCTCACTGGCATGGAAAATGCTTGTGGTTTATGACAGGATTCGTTTTCTCATGCTGCATAACCATTTATCACAAACTTTGGCAGCTTAAAATAACACCCCCATTTATTATCTCACAGTTCTATAGATTAGAAGTCTGGGTGGGCTCACTTGGGGCTCTGCTCAGGGTCCCACAAGCTGAAATCAAGGTGTTAGCTAGCCTATGCTCTTATCTGTAGGGTCTGCAGAAGCCTCTGCTTACAGATGCTTTCAAGTTGGCAGAATTCTCTTCTCTGTGATTCTAGGGCTAAGATCCTCATCTCCTTACTGGCTGTCAGCGGGGGCCATTCTCAGCTCCCAAAGGCCTCCCCCATTTCCTTGGCTTGTGGCCCCATCTTCAAAGACAGCAGTGGTACATCAAATCCCTCTTATGCTTCGAGTCTCTCTGACTTCTCCTTCTGCCTTTAAGGGCACATGGGATTCCCTTGGGCCCATCCAGATAACCCAGGATCACCTCCCTATATTAGAGTCAACTAACTAATAACCTTAATTAAATCTACCAAGTTCTTTTGTGCCATGTAAGGTAATATTTTCTTGGGCATGATAGCTCATGGTATTCATAGGTTCTGGGATTTAGACACAGAATCTTGGGGGCCATATTTAGAATTCTACCTTACACAATCACCAAATAAGGCCAGATATGATGCAGTAGGTGCAATATGATAACATTTCTGGAAGAAAAAAAAATGTATGCAGTAAGAAACTGTGGGCTATATTTGCTTTCTTCTTATCCTCGAAGCTTTTTTTTTACAATAAATACATATCACTAGGATATTATGAAGAGTTTACATAACACTCAAGCCCATAAAAATTCATTTGCAAGATGGAACTCAAGGTGCATTTTCCCATGGCCACAATGTTTTGGGGTGACTAGAGTCCTATGACATTCCACAAAAGACTTAATTCTAAAACTCCATGCCCCGTGCATTATTTCTAGGGGGCACTAACTTCCAAGTTCTAATCAGGATGCCAAGAATATGGCTCTTTCCTCCTCGCCTCCCAACCCCCAAGAGGCAAGGGGGCTGGTGACCAGGAGCTATCAATATTACATCTACACAAGAAAAGACCACTCCCTGATGTTTACAAACACATCTGCCTTAAGAGAGGAGGGGGGCTTCCCTGGTGGCACAGCGGTTGAGAGTCCTCCTGCCGATGCAGGGGACGCGGGTTCATGCCCCGGTCCGGGAAGATCCCACGTGCCGCGGAGTGGCTGGGCCCGTGAGCCGTGGCCGCGGAGCCTGCGCGTCCGGAGCCTGTGCTCCGCAGCGGGAGGGGCCACAACAGTGAGAGGCCCGCGTACTGCAAAAAAAAAAAAAAAAAAAAAGAGGAGGAGACAGGGCCCCTCACAACGCTGCTACACTGGGGCTGGCCTTGTGTGCACACGTGCAGAACTCTGTGTTTGCAAAAGGGTGCAACAGCAAGCGAGGGAGTGTGACGCATGCACATGCAGGCAGGACCTGTGCTTCCTCTTCCCAAAAGAAGAGTACGTGGTGAAAGTTCCTGTTTGTCTGAGAATATGAGTTTTACTGCAAATAAGGAATCTATGCGGGCGTGATTATATATCTTATGACCTTCCACTCTTTGTAGTTCTCTCTTCATCCCCGATGGCCCCTCCTAGAGCAGCCACTTCCACCTGCCCCATTCCCCACCCCCACCCCCTCCACCCCCCACCCCCCTGTCATTCTATCCATTCTCACTCTCTGTGCAGCTTTGTTTGTTCTCTCTCTCTCTCTCTCTCTCTCTCTCTCATTTTTTTGTTTCTTGGTTGGTTTGCTTTGGCTTGGTGGGGTCTCTTTCTCCATCCTCTCTTGGACCACTTTCTCCCTGATCTCCCTGTCAAAAACTACAACCAGCCCAGATGTCCTCTGGTGATGAGTGGTTAAACACACAAACCGTGGTACACCTACACCACAGAATAGAACTCAGCAATCACGAGGGAGGTTGGGTATCAATACACCCAACAACATGGATGAATCTCCAGAGAGTTACACTGAGCAAAGAAGGCATATGTACCACGACCCAATTTATATATTATTGAAATTATAAAATGATTAAAAGAGAACAGACCATTGGTTGGCAGGGTTGAGGAAGGGTGGGGAGTGGGAAGGAGTGTGCTTGGGTTATAACTGGGCCACAGGAGAGATCCTTGTGGTGATGGAAATAAAACATACCTTGACTGTGGTGATAGAATACGCAAACCAACCCATGGGATACAAATGCACAGAACTAAATGTGCACACGTGCACGCATGCACGCACACACACACACCAATGAGTATACATAAAAGTGTATGGATGTCAATATTCTGGTTGTGATATCTACTATCGTTCTACAAGATGTTACTTTTTTTTTTTTTCAGAATTAAAACATTTTATTTTTGCCATAAGAAGCTCTATGAACTAATATCAGGTAATGGTTAATGAAAAGTAGGACTTAAAGTCATGACAGAGAAGAGTGAACAAGTATGAACATTACAGTATTGGATGGAAATGAACAAGGTTTCACATGATTGACAGAGATGAGAAAGCCAGTGCTGCTGAATTAGTATTTAGTTCTTTAGAATATGTACGCCTTGACAATACAAAATACCTTCATCATTTTTACCATTTGTTTTATCTTTTTGGTACAACGGGAAAAACCCAGCACCAGTTCCTCATAGTGGCTGTGTGTGTGGGGGGGGATCATTACCACCAAAATGATAATCATTTAAGATTTATTCTAAAGTGAATCTTGCACGATTGCTACAAGATGTTACTTTTGTGAGTAAGGGGCACACAGGACTTCTCTGATTCCTTTCTTACAACACAGGTGAATTTCCAATTATCTCAAAATAAAAATTTAATTGGAAACAAGTGAAAGAGAAAGAAAGATTTTCTCAAACAAAAACAGAGGGCATTCATTGCCAGGAAATCTGCCCTGCAGGTAATGTTAAAAGAAGTTTTTCAGGCAGAAGGAAAGTGATACAGGTCAGAAACTTGGGGCTACACAAGGCAGAGATGAGTGTGGAAGAAGGAAGAAATGAAGGTAAAATAAAATCTTTCACTTTTCTTATTCTTTATGGATCTAAGTTCCTAGCTGTGGTTTTGCAGCTTTCTTCTTACACCTTGGAGCTACTTTTTGTTCCAGTGTCAAGCATGTTTTTTGAAAGCTTGCAGGCCTCAGGCAGGCTCTGTGCTCTTGGGCCCATGGCAGGAAGACACAAGGGTCTCCCGAGGGTGCCCAAGCCTCACCCAGCCATGATCTTCATTCTCCCTGAGGAACCATGACAATATTTATGGGAGGGAGCACATGGATGCTGTCCAAGGTCACCGTGGTGAGTGACAGAAGCAAGGGCACTGGAATCAGGCAGACTTGAGTCAAACCCCAGTTCTGCCTTTTAGTGCTGTGTGACCTTCGGCAAGTTACTTAACCTCTCTGGTCCCAGATCTCATATTTAACAGTACTTTTCAGGGCAGTAGTGGCAGTTATAAGACCTAACACACGGGATGGAGTCTGCCACGATAGGTGCTAAAATATGTTCATTTCCTCCCTTATTAGGATGTATATGACCATTCCTCCTACTGGGTAGACAGCTGTCACTGACATAGGAGATTCCATTCCTTGACAAAATTCACATCTGAGGTCTACAGTGCTCTGTCCTCTCCTGAAAGTATATACTTGCAGGGAGGCAAACATAACTATCACTTCTCAGTTGTCCTCAAAACTTAGGCTGGGGACAAGTTTCACAGGACCCCCTTGCAGTTTAAGGAAACAGCTCTTGACCCAAACAACCTGAAGAAACAGTGCCAACATCTCCTTCCTCCCCAAATCCCTTGAGAGCAGAAAACTCCTGCTGCCTTCTCGAAGCTCCAAAAACTCAGCATCTTGGTTTTAATACAATTCTACAGTCCATTCTCCAGAGACCCAGCAGCCAAAATGCCATCTTTAAAATGAACATCAGTTTGTGTCAGGTGTCTACTCCCTAAATCCACTCAGTGGCCCACGTTGTACTTGAAATAAGAGCTGTTAATCAGGAAGGCTTGTTTACAGAGCCCCCAGAACTGACCCAGCCTCACCTCCCTCTACTCTCCGGGGGCTCACACCATCCCAGCCACCCTCGCCTTCTCTCTGTTTTTCAACTCCACAAGTGCCCCAGGGCCTTTGCACTTGCTGGTCCCTCTGCCTGGACTGCTTCTCCCCGACCTGAGACCTGCTTGTCTCCAATGTCAGCAGGCAGCCTTCCCTGACTGTTTGTCTAAAACAGACTCCCTTCCTCGTCCCCAACAGCCTTCGCTTCTCTCCCTGTTTGTCCCATATGCTCTCTCTACAATCTGAAATCGTCACGTCATTTACATATTTACTTGACTTTCTTGCCTGTTATTTTTGCCTGTTTCCTCCTTCAAGAATGTCAGCTCCATGGGATGAGGGACCATGACTTTGAAGTCCCTGGTGCCCAGATCTGGGCCAGCATGTAGTGTGCGTGGTTCCTAATACCGATTTGTAAGTGCATAATTGTTCCTTCCCCTCCTGGCACAAGTACTCACACCCCGTATAGGACCCTGATCCCTGGAGAACCATCTGTGGATCCCAAGCCGTCCCCAGACCACACCCTGGGAAGCTCGCCCAAGGGAAACAAGCCAGTGACCCCTGACAGTCACGTCTGGTGTTAGGCCCAAAGACAAAGGCTTCTCAGGCCAGGCTGGGGTGGGGACCAGGGCAGGAGATGCTGAATAAGGGGTCACTGAACGTGTCACCTCCACGCCTGTGCAGTCTTGTAGCCAGATTGCCTGGGATCAGGGAGCAGTGTCAATCCAGCTGCCACCGAGGCAAAGGGATTGTACCTGGGAAAGATTTATTCCTCCTCTTCCGTGTCTCAGGTCACTGCCACCCCCCCCAACCCCCACCCCCACCCCGCTGAGCTGTACCCCACTCCCTCTGCGGTCACGATGCTGTAGTAATAACCCGCTCAGCTGCCTACCACTCAGCTGGCTGAGCTCCAGCCAAAACCAGAGTGACTATCTCCCCTGCCCCCAACTCCCCACCAATATGTACAGATGTCTAGGTATCCAAGGAGGAACATTTGTCAGGAGGCTCCAGGAGAGAGATGACTCTTCCATAAAGATTTCATTTTTGTTGGAGTCTATCCACGTCTCTGTATCTTCATAAAAAGTCAATAAGAAACTTGCATTAAAAAAAAAAAAACAGGCATAATTAAATAGAAACAGAGACAGCTCCAGGAGAGGCTGAAGATTAAAGACCGAGAGGCCCAGGGCAGACGGGGGAATTTTATGAGCTCCCAAAGAAAGAAAAACACACCACACAGAAAACATGCCCAGTAGAAACCGTCTTGGCTGCCTTAGGCAAGGTGAGTCGGCCAGTCTGGGGAGCTGGTCTCTGCAGACCCAGGGGGTGGGGCCGTTAACCTCACCCTGTGCGTGGCCTCTGGCTGGAGAGGAGCTTGGACCCCCGAGAAACGCTGCAGCTACCGCTGTCGAAAGCCGGTGGAATATCAGGCCTCTGAAGCAGAAGAACCCTGCCCACGTGGGAGCCACAGAGGTCAACAGCTTGAGACAGGCTAATCATCTGTAGTTTCAGGATCTGGGGCTCTCTTCTGAGATGCTCTTAGAATGGCCCTTATGGAATTTTCCAGATTCCAAGAATACAGAGTTAGACTTCCTTTCTGGGCTTAAGAGACTGCATATCTGAATGGACAATGACCAGACTGTATATAAACACAGACTCTGCCTCACAACCTGCAGCAACCTGCCCAGGGAACCAAGCCCTTATCCGCAGTAAACAGCCCAGGAAGCGAGCCTGCACTCAGTCACACTCACAGGAACCCAGATTCCTATTTTGTTTGACAATCCGGGAAGCTAAACACAGTGACTTCTGTAACACTCAAACAAAATGGCCAGGACTTGATGAATCACTGCTGCTTCCCTAATTTTCATCCCCACTTCCAACACAGGACCACCAAGAGAAAGTCAGAAGTGATCCCTCACATGGGATGCCCCGTCCTATACAGCCCATCTCCAGATCCCCCAGGCCAATAGCCTCCAATCCCTTCCCACCCCTCCCCCACTATGAAGCTTTCCCGCTCCCTTGTCTGCCTTTGAGTCTCTGCCACATGCAAGTGATGGTGGCTGACCCCTTCCTCTTGCAAGCACTGAATAAATTAGTTGATCTTCGAGACTTTCCACAGGTTAAATGCCAGTCTCCCATCTGTTAGTTGCACAACCTTATCAGATCCCTTCCGGTCTCTGAGCCTCTATCTGGGCATCTCAATCACAAGTCAATGGCAGTAGTTGACTCCATAGCTTGTCACAGGGATTCGTGAGGTCATTCACGTATAGCTCCTGGCAGAATACCTGGCACACAGTTACTGCTCAATGAATACTGACCTCCATTTTTATTATTATGTCATTGTTACCCACCCTCCAAGAAACTTAGAGATGATCTTCTCCTGGAACTGTTCTAATGGCCAAACAGTCTGGGAGGTATGAAAGCTAAGTCACCTGAAATTCACTGGTTTCAATCCTTAAATCAAAATGGGAGCCTGAAGCTTGGCAAGCTGTGAGGGCCATTTGGAGAGGGAGCTGATAGGACCTGGAAATTCGACATCTCCACGAGGTGGGTGGAAGGAAGCCAAAGGGACTTCTATCCACGTGGCAGCACTTAAATACTAGGCTCGGACCAACCCTGCGAGGTATGTAGGGAATATCATGCCCATTTTGTAGATAAGGAAACTGAGGCTCATAGAGGTTAAGTGAATCTCTCTGAGTCACACTGCTAGGTCTTGAATCCTAAGGTGCTTGGGGTTGCAACAAGCCAGGGAGAGGGAGTTTTCCCTATAGAGTGTGGAGCCCACAGAATCAGAGGCAGTGCAGGACAGGGGCAGTGTCTGTGGGTTCCAGCAAGGGTCCTGGCAGAGAGAGCCCAGTGACTCAGAGAGACAAGGGGGACCAGACACGAGGGGTGGGCTGTGGCTGCAGTGGGTCAGCCCTGGTCTCTCATGTGGGTTTCTGGGCAAGATTGGAGGGGACAGGGTGAGCTCCTGAGCAAACTCTCAGGTCAAAGAGCCAGGCTCAAGGGAAGAGGTTGGAGGGGTTCAGGAACCAGGCTGTGAGTGTCAGACCAAAGGCTGAGGGTGGATTTTAGAACTGGGCTCCAAGGTCAGGCAATGACCTTGGTGCCAAGACATTCAACTCACTGAAGTGGCTCTTGAATTTCTCTGGACTAAGAAAGGCCCAGCCCCAAGGCCTGTAACCTTGGTGGCTTGCATGTGCCTGCAGATGGCCTTGGCTGTGGGGAGGTGGGCAACTTAGCCCAGAGGTCATTCTCACCCAGCCCTGTACACCCACACTCATTTACACACCTGTACCAATGGCATCCATTGGTAAGCAGAGAAGATGTTAACAAATAAATACTGTTCTAGAACCAGCCTGGAAGGACATGCAGGAAACTGGTAACAGTGATTACCAGTCAAGGGAAGGAAATCAGCCTTCGGACAAGGGTTAGGGGGCTTTTTGTACTTAAAGTTTTTTACAATGTGCATATGTTAATTTTCAAAAAAATAATTATGACAAAAGAATATCCTTGATAATGAGGCTGACAAAAATTACACAGAGTTGAAAAGACAGCTGAAAGACAGTACAGGGACCCAAACCACAGTCTAGGAAGTACATCTGCTCTGTGTCTCAATGCCCCTAACTGGGCACGGGGACAACACCTATGTCTTTGGCTCCAGCAAGAAAAGCAAAAGTGAGGAGTGTGTACAGGCCAGGGCTAAGGAGGCAGGAGGTAGCCAGACTTCCCTTTCACCTAAATGAAAAGAAAATTGGGATCTCTTTTAGCAATTAGAAATGTGAAATGAACAAAGAGAAAGGAAGCAAAATAATGTAAAAACGATGATGGCTCACACTTATATAGCACTTTCTACAAGCCAGAATGACTTCCCCATACCTCAACATGTGAAAATTTCTTTTATCAGGACACATATAAAAATATGTGTGGGCTCTGAAGCCAGACTGCCTGGTTTAATCCCAGCTCCAACTCATACTAGCTGTGTGACCTTGGGCAAGTTACTTAACTTGCCTGGTCTTTGGTTTCCTCATCTGTAGAATCTGACAATAATAGTAGCTATCTCATGATTATTAGGATTATATTAGCTATTATGTATGAAATATTAGCTATTATGTATGAAATATTAGCTATTATGTATGAAATATTAGCTATTATGTATGAAATATTAGCTATTATGTATGAAATTTCATACATAATAGCTAATATAATCCTAATAATCATGAGATAGCTACTATTATTGTCAGATTCTACAGATGAGGAAACCAAAGACCAGGCAAGTTAAGTAACTTGCCCAAGGTCACACAGCTAGTATGAGTTGGAGCTGGGATTAAACCAGGCAGTCTGGCTTCAGAGCCCACACATATTTTTATATGTGTCCTGATAAAAGAAATTTTCACATGTTGAGGTATGGGGAAGTCATTCTGGCTTATATATGAGTTAACTTGAATTTTATGCTGACTAAAACAGCCTGTTTATGGCCTACCAAACATACATTGTACATCTGCTTTAATTATTAAAGAAAAGGGTGTGTTGACCAAAAGTAAAGAATGTCCGTGTTAAACATAAAGATCAAATGCCTTTCTTCCTGGGACGCCAATGCTGGTACCTTTCGGATGATAAGACTCCCTTCCCAGGTGCCAAAGCCATACTGACTCACTATGTACACGATGATCTGGTCTGGTACCTTGAAGGAATGGATCCCCGACTCATGTAATGTTCTTTGTTCTGACAACATGTAAAATTGTGCTGAAAACCATGCTTCTGCGGAGCAGTTCCTCAGTCATCTGAGGGGCTGTCTTCTGGGCTATAGTCCTCAGTTTGGCTCAAATAAAACTCTTTCCTAGTCCTATTATAAATTGTTTATTATTTTTGTTGGCAGTCCAAAGCATTCACCTTCTCAAATCTTTTTATTTGAAGAGCTCAGATGAAAGTAGGAAAAAACCCCACAATCTACAGATCCAAATGGACTGGCCTAAAGTCTAAAGGGTCCCCTGGTCCTGTTCTCACCCCACATATAATTGTCACAAATGGTGACAAGGACAAAGCAGAGGCAGAAAGCAAGGCTCTCTCAGTTCCAGCTGCAGAATGGACGAGGTTGAGAAGGAGAAAGAGATGGCGCTAGGGGACCTGAAGCCCCAGAAGGAATCATGCATCCCGCTCAGAGGGCTGCAAGGCCTGGACCAAGAACAGACCCCTTTCACATCTTATCTGCAACCGCCCCGCCCTCAGGATTAGCATTGCACAACTGGAGGGGCCCCTGGCCTGTTGTGCTTCCAGCCTTGTTCTCTGGATAGAAGACTGAGAAGGGAAGGATTTGACTGAGTTCACAGGGTTCAAGGTGGAGAAGAGACAGCCTTCCAGGCCTCCTGCTGCCGGTGTCCTGCACCTTTCATCACAGATGGCTGAATCCCCCTCCTCTGGGAAGCCTTTCCTGTCCCCCCTCCTTCCACAGCCAGTCTCTGCAGGGCTATTGCCCCCCTCGCTGCACCCTGTCCCAGCACCATTCCAGGTGTCTTTTTTTTGGGCCATGCTGCATGTGGATCTTAGTTCCCGGACCAGGGATCGAACCCGCGGTGGAAGTGCAGAGTCTTAACCACTGGACCACCAGGGAAGTCCCCAGGTGTCCTCTTGAAATTAGTCCTGGCTGCAGCGCTAGGATATGGGGCCCTTGGGTCTTCCCTCTTTGTGGCAGCGCTGGCCTGGCTGGATGGAAAAACAAGTGGGAAAGGGTTTGCTTCTGAGGTGAAGGGGATAAAAGCCTCTGGTGTCCTGGAGGTTAGAGGCCTCTCCACTTCATGGGTTGACCAGCTTCTCCTTCCTGTGAGGCTGCTTCCTTGCCTCCCAGGGGATCTGGTCATCCCAATCCCAGACACCTGAGATGGGTCTGAGGCAGCTGAACTGGGTCCTGGATTTCTGAGACAGCTCCATACAGCACCGGGCAGGAGTGCCCTGGCCTCACCTGACCCTGCTTAGCTAGCTGGTCTTCTGAGAGCATAAGTAAAAGTAAAATGGCTAAGAGGCCTGGCCTCTTACACTCACACTCACTCTTACACACATGACTACACACACACACACACACACACACACACGTACGCACGCAGCAAAAGCCACCTCGTATCTCTGGGTAGAGGCAATTAAAGGTTGACCTAAGTCCTTCTGAAGCAATAAGAATTTGACAAAAGTCTCCATGGCTTTATGACCACTGCCTCCAGTAGGGGACTCTGATTTCCCTGGAAAAAAAAACTGTGGTGAAATAAACCTAAGTTTGGCTACAGAAAATATATACTAAGGAATATGTAACATTTGCCTGGATGTTGGAGGAGTGATAAAAGGAAAAGCAATCTGTGTGTTTACATGACTCCAGTCATTTCCGGCTTTTAGGAAAGATGGCAAGTGTTTGCCTTTGGAAATCTAGGAAGCAGGACTGAAGTGAAGCCACACACACAAAGCCAAATCCAGCATCAAAATATAAGAAACGAACACTGTAGCAAAAAAAGGAAAACCTGGTAAGATACAATGGGTCCCGTGCTCAGCGAAAATCTGTTCACCTGGATTCCACCGGGTCTTTCTTGCCTCTGAAAGTTAGTGACGCGGGAATCACAGGCACTTCAAAGAACACAGCTGCCCATCCGTTAAAATGCTCCCAAGACAGTTCTCCAAAATACCCTTCTCTGAGTTTACCTGTTTCTATTTTCCTCTCTGAACCACGGTAGATAATAGAATTACTCCTTCACAGTTAAGATGTGCCCCTGTAGGGGATTCCCTGGTGGTGCAGTGGTTAAGAATCCGCCTGACAATGCAGCGGACACGGGTTCGAGCCCTGGTCCGGGAAGATCCCACATGCCACGGAGCATCTAAGCCTGCGTGCCACAACTACTGAGCCTGCACTCTAGAGCCCGCGAGCCACAACTACTGAGCCTATGTGCCACAGCTACTGAAGCCCGCGTGCCTAGAGCCCACACTCCACAACAAGAGAAGCCACTGCAATGAGAAGCTGCGCACCGCAACGAAGAGTAGCCCCCACTCACCGCAACTAGAGAAAGCCCGCGTGCAGCAATGAAGACCCCACACAGCCAAGAATAAAAATAAACAAAATAAATAAATTTATTTTTAAAAAAAGATGTGTCTCTCTGTTCAAAACAAAGGCTGATCTTGGGTTTTGATCTCTGTACCCACAGTGGGAGTAAGTCTGTGCGACTCCAGGCGAAGTTCTCTGAGCTCCTTGGGCCTCAGTAAATAAAGGGGCTAAAGCTCTAGCTGACAAAGCTATCCAGACAAAGAGAGATCCAGTGATGAAGTCTAAATTCATCTGCAGGAAACGCCCATCACTGCTCAAAGGGTCCAGGGCCACCAGCGATTCCTCTGATTCACTTTCTCCCCAAGGTTCCTATGTCCTAAAAGCCACACTTTGCCTATCAGTAATAATGCATTTTGCCAATTTGGGTTGGCCAAAAACATAACTAACTACCAAGCAGAAGTCCTGACTAGAAAAAGAAACCAAAGTCTCCATGAAAAATATGTCATTTTAACCAAAACTAATGTCACTTAAAGTTTTAGTTATGGGTAACTCTGATTTTTATATTTGGAAATAGTGTTTGTAACTTATAAAAATTGTCCTTCAGGGCTTCCCTGGTGGCGCAGTGGTTGAGAGTCCGCCTGCCGATGCAGGGGACACGGGTTCGTGCCCCGGTCCGGGAGGATCCCACATGCCGCGGAGCGGCTGGGCCCGTGAGCCATGGCCGCTGAGCCTGCGCGTCCGGAGCCTGTGCTCCGCCACGGGAGAGGCCACGGCAGTGAGAGGCCCGCA
>RJWK010058305.1:0-13899 GCA_004363435.1 Platanista minor | reverse complement strand
CCACTGCGCCACCAGGGAAGCCCTCCTGGGTAGTTTTTAAAATACAGATGCTCAGGTGCTCCCCAGGAGCTTCTGATTTAGAACATCAGGGGCAGGGCTTTGTTATAGCTTGCATTGTGCCCTGCCCCACCAAGAAAAAGATGTTGAAGCCATAACCCTCAGAATGTGACCTATTTGGAAACAGGGTCTTTATAGAGGTAATTAAGTTAAAATGAGGTCGCTAGGGTGGGCCTCAACCTAATATGACTGGCGTCCTTATAAAAGGGGGAAGTTTGGACCCCGAGACAGACAGGTACAGAGGGAAAACCATGTGAAGAGACATAACAGAGAGAAGACAACCATCTACAAGCCAAGGAACGCCTGAGGCTACCAGAAGCTAGGAGAGAGGTCTGGAAAAGATCCTTCCCTAGCACCTTCAGAGGGAGCGTGGCCTGCCCACAACTTGATTTTGGCCTCCAGAACTGTGAGACAATAAATTTTTGTGGTTCTAAGCCGCCCATTTTGTGGTACTTTGTAGCCCTAAGTGGCCCTAGGGAACTAATGCAGCCTGGGAATCAGTATTAGAACAGAACTGCCTCAGAGCGGGGCCGGTCCTACTTTGGAGGCTGCTTCCGCTCTGGCCCTGCACTCCACGCACACGTGGGCTTCCTTCGGTCCTGAGACCCCTCCTCTGGAAGGAAGGCGCAGGCTCTGGTTGGTGGAGCTCCTTCCTGCGCTCGGAGATGACAGTGAGCCCACAGCCATGTGCAGACTCATCATCCAATTAATGGGCAGCCTTCCTCCTTTCCCTGCGCTTCCAGGCACTGTGAGTCTACACCGGGCAAGCCAATAACACACAAACTCTTACAGGAAGAAAATGCCACGCTCTTCTCCAACTGTTACAAAAATATCGAAGACCCAGGACCTCGGACTATGCCCTGGAGCCAAGCTTATCTCAGAGGGATACAGAGTGGGGAGGCAGGGCCAGGGGTTTGTTTTGTTTTGTACTGTTTTTACCTGAGCTCTGGATTCTCAAGGTGGGACTCACAGAACGCTCACCCAGGTAAATCACATGCAAACCAGTTACCCATGGAAAAACCCCCAACATTCCACGGAGGAGAAAGCTATACCAGCTAAGAGACAGGAGGCAAAGGACACTGTGTGGAACCAACAGCAGCACATGTGGCACCTTTGAAAGAATTAGGAAAGGGTGCCCCTTCCCCAAGATACATTTATAACTCTGCTCCCTCTGAACAATGAACTCCGAACTCCAGGTTCAGATGCCTCCCTAGAGTTACGCAACATACAAACAAATGTGGAAGTCCGTAGAGATGGGAAAAGATGCAGTGAGTTAGCACCAGAGGAGGAAGGGGGAGAAGTGGGTCCTTGCTGTGTGACCTTAGAAAATCACATCACCTCTCTGAGCTTGATTTTTTTCTTTCTCAAATTGAAATGACAATAATAATAGCTTCCAAGTCTGGCTTGTGGTGATGATCAAAAGAGAGAAATATATGGAACTTCCCTGGTGGTCCAGTGGTTAGGGCTCCGCACTTCCACTGCAAGGGGGCACGTGTGTGCGATCCCTGGTCGGGAACTAAGATCCCACAAGCCACACAGTGCAGCCAAAACAAAACAAAACAAAACAAGAGAGAGAGAGAGAAATACGGGCTGTTACCTGAGCCTGTGTTCCCTGCCAGATTCACACATGCAAAACTCAGGGGCAATTATAAAGTCATCGCCAAGGAAAGTCTTTGACTGAACTTGATTTCCCCAATCCAAGCTTTGAATAGCATAGAGAAGATGACTGAACACTCAGAGGTGTGGGTGTTAAACCCCAAAGGTTTCAAAAATATCGTATCACATGTCCTCACGTGTATCATGCTTCTTTCTCATAAGAAAATGTACTTTGTACATCCCTAGGATCACTTAACTCCATTTCAGAAATCATCACTGTTCTTTCCAAAGCGGGGAGTGAGGGATGATATCTATTAGGCAGATACCACCATGGGGAGTCGGGGGGACTAAGTCTTTAAATAAGTGTATAAAGATGTTATAGAATGCGTAGACGATTCCCACACTGTTTACAATATACTTAAAAATTGGAAAACCTAAATGGCCCACTATAGGGGCTTGGTTAAATACGTTAATAATGTAATAATGTAGCTACTCCAAAACAATCAAAGACACAGACCCGTTTACAGCACGAGAACCCTTCAGGGTCTGCTAGAAAACACCCAGCATTCCACTGCAACAACGCTCCATTTCCAAAGTCTTTCACAATTTGTCCTAACACACCTTCGTTTCATGGGAAACAATAAACAGAGATATGGGAAGGCATACAACTTATTGTTGACTGAAAACAGCTGCAGAAGTACGTGGATACTAGGATCCCATTTGTGTCAAATGTATCTGTATGATCATGAGTGCATATACATAGAGATCTGGGAAAATGTCCATCTAAATGCTGACAGTCACTATCTCTGAGGGATGGAACGGGTAGCAGGGGCACATGGGAGGAGGGAGATTTTGACTTTCTTCTTGATGTTGTGCGCTGTTGTTTGCATTTTCTTTAGCAAGCAAGTATTGTCTGTGCAAACGTTTGAAAACTTTCAAATTTAGATAGAATGACTCCTATTGAACTGTGAGTCACAGCGGCACACTTGATTCTTTTGCAAGTGTCTCATGCACATTAGTATTGATGTTCCCACTAGCTGGTAAGATTATTGAGGGCAGCAGCCATGATGGAGCAGAAAGAATGTCAGAGTAGAGACTGGGCTTGGTCCAGGCTGTGGAACTAGCAGGATGCTCCAGGATAAGGCATTTATTGGGTTGGCCAAAAGGTTCATTCTGGTTTTTCTGTAAGGAGTTACAGAAAAGCCCGAACGAACCTTTTGGCCAACCCAGTACCTCTCGGAGCCTTCGATTCTTCATCTATTAAATGAGGAAGAACAAAACATACCTCACAGGACTGTAGAGAGCAAATGAAACCATGGGCACCAAGGACTCTATAATTCCTAAACAATTCTGTTAAAAGGAAGAAGGCGGGAATTCCCCGGCAGTCCAGTGGTTAGGACTGAGCTTTCACTGACAAGGGCATGGGTTCAATCTCTAGTCAGGGAGCTAGTCCCATAGCCGAGAGGCGTGGCCAAATAAATAAAAATAAAATTTTCTTTATTAAAAAAAAGAAAGAAGAAGGGGAGCTCCATTGCTTCCTGTCCTCCGTTCAGAGCCTAGCATGGTGCCTAGCACATAAGAAGACCTAACTAAATACTGGATTTACGACCCTAGGGACGATGCAGAAGCCAATCTAGGGCTGTCGTCCTTGGAATTCTGCTTGCAGGGATCCCCAAAGCTCTATATTTTAGGAAGACATTTAGAATGCAGAGGCCCACCGTGGAAGAATGAAATTATAAGCAGACATAGGTCCACTTCTCTGAATAGGCCTCTCAAATCCTCAATCCCCTCACAGCCACTCCTGAAATGTTTGTTAAGCTGCCCAGAAAGACTAGCGAAAGCACCAGGCACCAGGACGTAAAACAATTAGCCACCCAATAGTTACCAAAATGTAAACTGAGACATGTCCTTGAAGGGAACCTGAAGACTAACCCTCACCTCAGTCACCCATTGAACCGTCGAGGAAATCAGGTTTGTTCTTCTTTAATGTGTATTCTGCTATATGTTATAAGAGAATTAAGCTTTAATTCTCAAAAGCCCTCTAATTGGATACTATCGATGGGAAGACATCTGGGGCAAATATCTAGGCCTGGTGCATTCCACCCCAAGCGATGGTTAGTGGTTTGGGGAATGAGTGTGAGGCAGAATAACCAGTGGTTACTAATTATTATATAGCACAGGGTTTGGCATCATCCATAAAGCCCCGTCATGTCGACCCCTTCCTCTTCAGAGGGGATTACAGGATTGACTGTTTAGAAATTTTTTCTCTGAGTTAACATAGGTTTTCCTTGTCTTAATTGGATCCAGCCTCTTTGCCCATGAGCAAACAGGCAATTTTTCTATAAAGATTCTATCCTTCAAATGCCAGGTCATCAGCCATTCCTGGATCTAGAAGGATCCGTGTTTGCTTTCCTACTTTCTTTCCATTTGCTCAGCCTCGTTCTAGCAGTGATGTGAAAAGCATGTGAAGACTGTGTCCTAAGCTACCTTCGATTTAGCCAAAAAAGGTATGAGTGTTATCAGCATGAAACATCTCCAAGCCACACAGAGCCTCAGAACTGGGGAGAACTGTTTGCCCCGAATGTTTGGACTAATGCAAATATTTATTTCTTCCAAAACAAGTCAAAACAAACCACTTCCAATTTGGGGGTCGGGGTGGGGAAGTCTGCCCGACGTTCTTCACAGTTAAGACAAACACTTGGAAAACATTTTCCAATTTGCGCTACACCCTTAGTTAATCTTTCTTAACCATGTTGAATCATCTTCTAATTTACCATCTACTGCGACACCAAGGCCACTTCTTGAGGACCTCAGTTTCTTGGCTCTTCCCCCTCCTCCACAAAACTTAGATATACATCAGTCAATCATTCCCAAATCAAGGTTTGTTGAACACCGACTACGTTCCAGGCACACACTCATCTGACTGACAGCCTCCCTAATCTGTGACTGTAGGCTTAGTGGCATCAACCCACAACAGCACTCAGCTTGAGAAAAGTGGGACTTTGAGACATCTTTGCCATTCAAGCCTGCGGCCCAGTTCTCTGTCCCCATCCCACCCCCTATTTGTCCTAGAGCTTGGGGTTCCTTCTCGGGGGATGTTATCTAAGCATCCTAACAAGCTGTTCCTGAGCGCGCAGACACTGCTAGGACGCAGCAGAGTGCGTTCCTGCACCAGCCATCAGAAAGCCGTTTTTCAGGGCCCATTTGTTGACCCTCCTCCAGCTTGTTTCCCTTTCACAAGTGGTGCTAAGACACGTGCCAAGATGGAATTCCATTTTCAAATGAGGTTTCATAAGACCTTTTATCAGATATGCAGACCAATTACACTGGCTGGGTTCTCTCCACCCTGCAGTGGGTCATTCTATCCTTCACCCCCCACTTCCCTTCCTGAAGCGGTTAAGTTCGGAGCTTCACCTCTGCAGGAGCAGATCAAAGGCTTGACTCCCTGTCCCCTCATTCGTGCTGCCTCCTCTCCAGCAGGATGTCTCAAGTTTGACAGCAACCCCCAAGGAAGAGACTCTCAGCTCCCAAAGATCCTTGAAAAGTAAAGTTGCTAAGTTAATGCAAAATGCACCCACGCATGCATAGTCTGGTTTCTAAATGCAAATACCCACAAGGTTACTCTTGCAACATGGAAAGGGTTAACGCTGAGAGAGCTTTTCTGGGGAAAAAGGCTGCTTCACACATTCTCTTTGGGAGGAAGAGGGGGTGTGCCCTGCGATGTGGCTGAGAAACCACTCCAGTAGGTATCCCCCATCCCAGCCCCCTACTTCTTTATTAGTAAAGAAAGCTGCAGAGACGTGAGCATATACCTAAGGTGCATCAGGCAGAGGTGCACGGGGGCAAGGACCTTCCAAGGGGTAGCAAGCACCCAAGGAAGGGGAGCTCGGGCAGACGTGACCTGCACGTGGCAAGCCAACATCAGCAGGAACTGGCCTGCCCAGTGCCCATGTCTTGGCCCTGCCAAGGAAAGGGAGCAGGGCTGCCACCGCTGACATGTCCCTACCTTCGCCCATCTCATTTAATCCCCTGTCCCTCAGGGGCAATTCTTTGGCTACTCAAGATTCTCCCCTAGCCCTGCCAAGAAGAAGAAGAATGCCAAGAGGCTGACCTTGCTCTTTGGGTGTGCTGGTATGTGTAAGGGAGGGGGGAACGCAGGTAGGAGAACAGAGGTGATGGGGCTTCAGAATGGATCGCAGCCATGTGTGCACACACGCACAGGTGCAGGCACGTTTGTATATGTCTCCCCCTCGTCAATCACAGATTCATTCGAGCTGATAAACAGTTCTACTTTTAACATGGAAACGCTGGGCTTCCCTAGTGGCACAGTGGTTGAGAGTCCGCCTGCAGATGCAGGGGACACAGGTTCGGTGCCCCGGTCCGGGAAGATCCCACATGCCGCAGAGCGGCTGAGCCCGTGAGCCATGGCCGCTGAGCCTGCGCGTCCAGAGCCTGTGCTCCGCAAAGGGAAAGGCCACAACAGTGAGAGGCCCGCGTACCGCAAAAAAAAAAAAAAAAAAAAAAATGGAAACACCGACTGTGAGGACTCACCTTATGGTAGTCACTCACAGCCTAGTAGGAATTACTTTATCCAACTGCTCTCAAATTGGCATTTGGCTGAAGTCAGGGTCTGGAGGGCAATTAGATTCCCATTTTGCCCCTTTTCCCCAGGAAATCTGTTAGAGACCCTCTTTCTCTTCCACAAGTGCAACCTCAGGGCACTTACATTTAGAAACCATACGGTCCAGAGAAATGGGTTTGGTTTTTTGGTTTTCGGTTTTTGTGGGAGTTTGGGGCTTATGTTATTACAGGGGAGGGGAAACATTTCTTTTGGAACGTTAAAGAATTTTGGAGGGCTTCTCCAGAAAAGTCTGCAATTCAAGTAACCTTGGACAAGTGACTCCCTTTCTTTCCTCTCGCTTTTCCTCATCTGGAAAGCAGGGCTGACCTCTATTCTGGAAAGTGGAGAACAGATCAGTAGACCCACAGAGAAGCCTTGAGGCAGCCCAGGCCTGGCAGTCCTGTGGACCTCTGCCGTTTCTCAACCTACGAATGTTCTTATCTGTTTATCTCCATTTCTTTTACTTTCTGCACAGGCCCCAGAAGTTCTCCTTTAAGGTTTGTTTCATCATTGCCTTTTAAAAAAAATACTGATACTCCACTGACCACAAATTCCTAGAGACAAAACAGGCCCTATGGAAATAAGCCTAATTTATTGCTGACTTCTGCCAGGAGGAGGTTACCAGTCGACTCCCTGGCACAACTTCAGACAGAGTTCTGTGCTTCCGACCCCAAAGAACAGCAGCGCACTGTTTCATTGTTTCAAATAATCATGTTGCTTTCTAAGTGTGTTCTAACTGGGTTATCATTAAAAGGTTTCAAATCTCACAGGAAACAGTTTTTAAAGAGAAATCATTTTAAACCGGGTGCAGGAATAGTGTGTTCTTGACATCTTTCTCCGTGATCTTCTTTCAATCTGGCGTGTTCAAAAGAAAACGGAAACCCTTAAAATTGTTTTACCTATTTTCCCGCTCATTTTAGACCACCTTTTTGAAATCCATAGAAAGAGGGTTTGGTTTTTTTTTCCTTCTTTCTGCAGATTTACTGTATACACGACTTTTTGTTTTTATTAATAAAATGATGGTTTTAAAATATCCTCACCTCAGGAGTTTTGAGAAGGAACATGGGGCCCTGTGCGCATCTATAACATGCACTTAATTTAATTCAGGACAGTCAGTTGCTCAATCTAGGCAAATTTCCCAACAAGATATGAAAAAAAGGAGGAGGGGGGGAGGAATATGGGTGGCTTACTATCACCACCAACATCTATGATTGTCCTTGAACTGCCTTTTTCTCTGAAGTGACTCAGTCCTAATCCCTGACCCCCCAGCCCCCCAGCCCCTCGTTTCTCCCCCTCCCTTCCCTCCCTCTCTCCTCCTCCTCCTGCCCCATTTCCCTCTTCTCCCCTCCCTTACCTTCTCCCAGTTTTCATGTCAGACGTTATGGGGTTGTCACACTCATTTAATTCAAGGTGTAGAACTCTAGAGAAGCTCTGTCCAAGTGAACTTTCTGCAGTGCTGGGAATGTTCTACATCTGTACCATCCAACAGGGTAGCCACTAGCCACATGTGACTGCTGATCACTTGAAACGTGGTTGGCACGCTTAAGGAATGGAGTGTTTCACTTTAATTAATTTAAATGTAAATAGCCACATGCAGCTAGTAGCTACCATGTTGGACAGCACATCTTTAGAGGACTAGACAGACGCCTTTAACACTTTCAGGTCATTCCAGGCTCCACCAGAGGACATGCTCAAACCAATTCCAAGAAAAAGCCAGAAAGGAAGGCGGCCTCCACCATCTTTACTCCTGAACTGCAGCCCATCAGCCCTGCCCAGGCTGCTGCCCTAGGAAGACCACCAAGGTTCCACCTGGAAGGCACCTCTGCACACCACTTTCCTCTTGGGTCTTCTCATTCCTCAACCAAAGGGTCCTCTTGCTATAGTTTTGAGTGGTTTCCATTTGTAGGAACTGACCATCATAAAAACACAGTATCTTGGAAAATTAGCAGTTGTCTTCCAGATTCGGGCCTATCCCTCAAGTATGACCTCTGAATTACTCTTAAATCGTGTTTTGGTCCCTCAGGCTAGTGTCCAAGTTCTAGGCACAGCAGAGTCAACAGAGAGTTCCCAGCTAAGCGGGTCACACCACAGACAGCTTCAGCTCTTTGGGGGGAAAATCGGGTTCGACTCAGATCTGATTTATCAGTTTAAAAGCCTAAGAAGATAATGATGATGCCCAATTCCATCTCTTCACCCACCTCCAGCTGCATCTCATCAAGGCTGAACATCCAAAATGTCACCTCCAACAGGATCCTTCAACAATCAAATGCTGAATGAATGAATGAATGAATGATTTTTACCCTTGTAAGAACTTCAGAAGACAATTTAAGAATGGTTAACCCAAAATGAGAAACTGGGGGAAGGGGCAAGGTCTAGTCAGGATATAACTGCTTTCTCTTTAAAGGCAGCACAATTTATACCAAACGGGCTGCTTCCTCCAGTGTCTGAATACCATCAGACACTGGAGGTACCAGACACTGGATGGTACCAGTGTCTGGTACCATCCAGTGTCTGAATGGTACCAGATGGAACAATATTGTCTTTACCCCCAAAAGATAAAATTTTAAGCTTTACTTATGGATTAAAATCTTTTCAATGTTTAGGATATTTTTAAATAAAAATTTTCACTGAAATGTAATAGGATGTGTTTCAAAGTAGAAATCACTCCTATTATTTAAGCCCACATAATCTATTTTAATCATTTAAAATCACATCTTAAAACCCTTTATCGGGCTTCCCTGGTGGCGCAGGGGTTGAGAGTCCACCTGCCGATGCGGGGGACGCGGCCCCGGTCCGGGAAGATCCCACATGCCGCGGAGCGGCTGGGCCCGTGAGCCGTGGCCGCTGAGCCTGCGCGTCCGGAGCCTGTGCTCCGCAACGGGAGAGGCCACAGCGGTGAGAGGCCCGCGTACCGCAAAAAAAAAAAAAAAAAAAAGAATTATGGCTGCTGAAGACATAATTTAAACAAGGATTAGTTTGGGGACTGGAAGAATCAAGCGTTTTGGAGTGTAGAATCTGACAAGAAGAGGCTAAGCTACCGAAAGACAAGAGTCTTGTGGGCATTTATCTGATGGTTTTAAAAACAGGCAGCTAGATTAAGTAAAATCATCACTGGAAATCTTTTTGTAGGAAAGCAAGGCCTCTGAAAACAATTGCTTTTGGTTTCTCCACCTCCAAGTTGTCAGTACTGAAAAGAAACTCAGAAAAAGTAAAAGGCAGTTTCATTTAGTGACAGCTTTGTACTTGATAGGCCCAGCAGCTTTTACACACGCTGAGCAGCCTGCACCCAGTATGCAAAGCTGCAGCTCTTCTGTGCGGGAAGATTGAAGCGAGAAGCCACAGGGTGGATTAAGTACGCCTGCCGATAGCAGTAGGAGGGCTGCGGGCTTCAGAGACATCCCAACGTTCTAATAACGGAAAACACTGATGTTTCGATTTTGTCACCGTGAACTAGGGTGCAAGGGAAAGAGGCAAGAGGGGCAACAAGGGCTTTCAGCCCCACTGTGGAATGCTGAGTCTGTCTGGGCAGAGCCTGCCCCTCGCCGGCTGCATGCGGGTCCCCTCTCCTCTCCAGCCCTCCCCAGCCTCTGCTGTCACCTTTCCCCAGGTCCCCAATCTTAATCATCAGGAAGATCTGGGCCAACAAATTTACAGAGATATCTGAGTCAAAGGCTCTTGCATATTCTGGTTTCTGACATCCTGACCAAGGGCAAAGTCATTATGTTTTTGACTTCTCAGTTCCTGTACTCAGTGCCTGCTAGTATCACGCTCAGGAAAATGTGATCAATACTCCCTCTCTGCCGTCTTTATTGATCAACTATGGCTACTGCTGGCCTGTGAAGAAAGGAAAGGTGGACCTTTACAAAATTCCTGCTCCACACCGTTCACTCAGGAGTGAGGCAACAGATCTAGAATATGACAAAAACACAAAAACCTTTACTGCAACAATAAAACCAAAAGGAAACACACAAAAGGCCCTCTGCAAACACTGTTTCTCACTACTATTATTTCAGCACTAGCACAGCTTGCCAATTTTCTGAGATTCTGAAATGTAAATAGATAGACAGATAAAGTTAGTCTGGGTCTCTTTTCATTAAATGCTTAATCACTTAGCTCATTTCCATAAATTGGCATGAATTCAGTCTCAACTTCTTTTTTTCCCTAACCACCCACTTTTTAGGAGAATAAGCAGAAGTTCCTAAGAGCGATCAAGTTGATGTTTTCTCATGAGACCAGAACAAAATACATTTGGGTGGTTTAAAATTTGGAACCCAGATCTCTATCTTATTTCAAAACAACTGCCACAAAGGTGCAATCTGCCTTCCTATGTTTTCTAATTACTAACAATGAATCATTTTTAGTCTAATTCACTTATAGATTTTCCATCTTATTGCTATATTCATTTTTCCACTTTATACATGTATTATTATGGTAAGAATCTGAACTTACAATGAATTTAGAAGACATCTGCCTTTAAGAATGCATAACAATAACAAAAGATAGGCCCCAAAATTACCCACCAACATGGACAACTACAAATTCCTTTATAGCATTTGCAAAGTATGTCTGTCTTTCTTCAAGGTCTGTTTCTCTATTGTTTGGGACAAATGTGACTTTTACTTGAAAGCCACATTTTAAATTGTTTACAATGTGTTTTGTTAAGTGAACTAAATTAAATTTCGTATTTACCAATCATATTTCTCATCTATAACCATTCACAAGAATCTTCAAGAAGTGATTTTAAACATTCTAAACAACTCAGATTTTTAAAGATACTATAAATTTTATGTTAGATCTTTCACTAAACTGACTAGAACTTTCATTTCTGAATATTTGGGTAATACGATTATTAGGAGAATTACTTAATTGAAAAGAATGACTTCAACTACATGAGAATCGAGAATAGAAAAATAAATTGCTTTTATTTCTAAAAGCTTCTACATTAATTAGAATATATGTACTCAAATCTTTAATAAAGACCCAGCAAGAAGAAAGTGGAAGCACTAAAAATCATGGATTCTCTTTAGACATATGAGAGAAAGAGGGGGAGAAACACAAATTTCAAAATGAAGTTTCCATGTAAGCGATTAATTTTTCTCATTCACGTGTCAGTTTCTCCATATCCTTAGAGGCAAGGCCCCCCTCCGTTTCAAAGGCATTATCAGGAGCCTATTTTCTCACCATGAGATGACTACCAAACTCTCAAAGAGAAATTGAAAAGACTTTAAAAGGAAAAGGAAGTGAAAGGCACATTCTTGGGAACTTTTAATCACTGTAATTCAGTCATTCCATATAAGCCTCCAGACTGTAGCTTTCTTTTCTAAGGCTCTGAAAAAACCAATTTGTTAACCTGACAGACAAAATTATCAAACGGTGAATTCATTTTGGTGAAAAAAAAAAAAAAAAAAACACTGGGGAGACCAAACTGGGGGAGAAAATTGATAATACTTTGCCCACTCCAAGCAAAACATTTTAAAAGAAGCAACCAAATGCTGAGAGAAGAAAAAAGCAAGCTCCAGGCAAATGAATGTGTAAAGCAGCAAATCTAGGCACCACAATTCCCCAGGCAACAGGAGAAACCAGTGAAACTTGCGAAACCTTCAGTACCATCATATCCAATGATTTCCCAGGAAAAAATTTCAGAATGGAGAGAGGGTGAAAACTTTCCCAGCCCCCGAGCCCTGAGATGTACAACCATATTCCACCACTAGGTGGCGGCTGCTAAGGCTGGGAGCGGGGGAGGGGGCCGTTTTGTCCGCTTTTCCCCCTACAGGACTCACTGACCGGTTCAGGAGACAGCCCACCAGCCACCACCTTGATCCAATTTGCTAAAATGTCCCGTTAGGAAAACAGAAAACATTTATGCTTTAGAACCTGAAGTCACCAAGTAACAGCCTCTCTTAAAAGTCTGTTCACACCAAAGCCGAGCAATGGGAGGGACAGACCTGCACATTTTCAACTCTGCTGGAGTTTTCAAAGCAAATCTTCCAGGCTGCTGCTTTAGAGACAAGTGACACCGAAATTACGACGTGAGTTGCTGAGCTGTGCATCACCTACTCACACATCGTGTACAGTGCCACAAGGTGATGGAACCGTCTGGATAAACATGAATCGTTTTATTGTTGGCCAGAAAGTCTTCCTTCATTCATTAAAGTGGGTGAATGAAAATATTAAGAAGTAAATAAGGCGTTTTCATAGACTGCTCCCCGAGTATCCTTCTGAAGTCAAGACATTACATAGACTGCCTACTACCTTGGGTGTCAAATAAAGCCTCCTCCCACGAAAGGGAAAACCACTTCCCCTTTCATAAAAAGGCTGCACCCAGAGCTCAAATCCTGGCAAAAGAGATGTTACATAAATTCCAGGTGTTCCTAAATATGTATGTCTACACGCACGCAATCATTTTAGGAAGCACGTAAGTTTCTGGGCCACTTTCTCTCTTTTTCTTTTCTTTCTTTCTCTTTTTTTTTTCCATCTCAAGGAAGAGTCAGAAAGTGTGTTTATAGTCTCGACTTAGGTTCTTACCCACTCCATTTAGACGATATTTCCTGATAGCCTAATGCAGAAACATCTAATGATTTGCATCCAAAACGCATCCAAACACTTGGCACACTTACCTTTCTTTCCTTAATTGAGCCCAAAACCAAAAAATTCACTTACCTCTCCTCCTTCCCAAAGCGGGGGGGAACCCACCCCTGAAATCCTGTATTATTTTCTAGATGAGTTGTACAGCCATCCTCTCGTTACTCTATGAACAGGCTAATTCCTCAACATCTTACTTTGCCTTTAAAAGGCTTCCTTCCACACGACGGGATTTCCCTAAGAAACATTCCCAGCGGATGGTTTCCAGCAATAGCCTATATCAACTCAGCCTGCGCAAGCAAAGACTGGCTTCTAATAATTCCCCCCCTACCCCCCGCCACCCCCCCGAATTCACTCACAGAACCATCCCGGGCCGACTCGGAAAAGCTATTTTATTTGCATGTTTGCCCATCTCTTCCTGAATGAAAGCCTTTCCAACTGACCTTTCAACAGCTGCCGAGATGGCACGATCTGTAAGGTTAGAGCTGGCTGGAAACTAGGGGATATTTTAGCATCCTAATCCCTGCAACCTCGACGTTTCTCCTCTGCCCAGGTCCAGATTCCCTGAGCACAAGGGCAGGAACCCTGAAACGTTTGCAGAGCAGCTCTCCGAGGTGTCCTGCTCCCGACCAACTCACTGCGGGCATCCTGCACACGCAGAGCCCCAGCCCACACGCCGCCCGACACCGGCACCCTGGCCCGCGGCGAAGGCGCCAGGCTCGCACCAGCCCTGCCTCTTACCTTCCCTGGCTTTCAGCAAGACCGTGTTGGCCACGATGTTTTCCAGCTCCATTGACAGTCGGCGGTCTGCGAGGGAGCCGGCCGGCGGGGCTGTCAGCGCCTGAGGTGCTGCCGCTGCTGCTGCCGCTGCTCGGGCTGCTGCCGCTGCTGCCGGAGCCGGGAGCGAGCAGCCCGCCTAGCCTACCGCATTATTCCTGCTCTTATCCCTCGGAGTTTCCACCTCTGCAAAGAGGAGCCGCCGCCGCCGCCGCTTCTTCCTCCCTCTGTGTCCCCCCTCCCCCCCTCCCTCAACAGTCTCCCCC
>RJWK010058304.1:0-13898 GCA_004363435.1 Platanista minor | reverse complement strand
CGCAGTGGTTGAGAGTCCGCCTGCCGATGCAGGGGACACGGGTTCGTGCCCCGGTCCGGGAAGATCCCACATGCCGCGGAGCGGCTGGGCCCGTGAGCCATGGCCGCTGAGCCTGCGCATCCGGAGCCTGTGCTCCGCAACGGGAGAGGCCACAACAGTGAGAGGCCCGCGTACAGCAAAAAAAAAAAAAAAAAAAAAATGTATTGTGGTGCTATCCAACCATCCAGTATTTTGAAGAACTTCCTGTAATAGTCACAGTTGTGGGTAGAAATAACTGTGTTTCAACAAACTCTAGTGTTGTTGAGGTGTTCTTTTTTTTTTAAGTTTTTAAAATAATATTAAATACAGGCATACCTTGTTTTATCTCTCTTCACTTTATTGTGCTTCACAGATACTGCATTATTAGCAAATTGAAGGTTTGTGGCAACCCTGCATTGAGAAAATCTATAGGCACGATTTTCCTAACAGCATTTGATCACTTTGTGTCTCTGTGTCACATTTTAGTAGTTCTTGCAATATTTCAAAATTTTTCATTATTACTATATTTGTTATGCTGACCTGTGATCCTTGATGTTACTATTTTTAAAACATTTTTATTGGGAGTATAGTTGATTTAAAATATTGTGTTAGCTTCTGCTGTGCAGCAAAGTGAATCAGTTATAGATATACATATATCCACTCTTTTAAAAATTCTTTTCCAATATAGGTCATTACAGAGTATTGAGAAGAGTTCCCTGTGCTATACAGTATGTCCTTATTAGTTATCTATTTTATATAGTGGTATGTGTATATCAATCACAGTCTCCCAATTTATCCCTCCCCCCTTTCCCTCCTGGTAACCGTAAGTTTGTTTTCTACATCCATTACTCTACTTCTGTTTTGTAAATAAGTTCATTTGTACCCTTTTTTTTAGATTCCACATATAAGCGATATCATATGATATTTGGTTTTCTCTGACTTACTTCACTAAGTATGACAATCTCTAGATCCATCCATGTTGCTGCAAATGACTTTATTTCATTCTTTTTTATGGCTGAGTTGATGTTACTATTGTAATTGCTTTGGGGAGCCACGAACTGCACCCATTTAAGACAGCAAACTAAAATAACTAAATGTTGTGTGTCTTCTGACTGCTCCACCTACCGGCTGTTCCCTGTCTCTCTCCCTCTCCTTGGGCCTCCCTATTCTGAGACACAACAATGTTGAAATTAGACCAGTTAATAGCCCTACGGTGGCCTCTAAGTGTTCAAGTGAAAGGCAGAGTCACACATCTCTCACTTTAAATCAAAAGCTAGAAATGATTATGTTTAGTGAGGAAGACATGTCAAAACCCAAGCTAGGCTGAAAGCTGGGCCTCTTGTGCCAGTTAGCCAAGTTGTGAATGCAAAGGCAAAGTTCTTGAAGGAAATTGAAAGTGCTCCTCCAGTGAACACACAAATGATAAGGAAGTGAAACAGCTGTATTCTGATATGGAGCAAGGCGCTAACCATCTTTAATTCTATGAAAGCTGAGAGAAGTGAGGAAGCTGCAGAAGAAAAGTTTGAAGCTAGCAGAGGTTGGTTCAGGAGGTTTAAGGAAAGAAATCATCTCCATAATATAAAAGTGCAAGGGGAAGCAGCAAGTGCTGATGTAGAAGCTACAGCAAGTTATCCAGATCTAGCTAAGATAATTCATGAAGGTGGCTACACCAAACAACAGATTTTCAATGTAAATGAAACAGTCTTATATTGGAAGAAGATGCCATTTAGGACTTTCATAGCTAGAGAGGAGAAATCAATGCCTAGTTTCAGAGCTCTCTTGCTAAGGGCTAATGCATCTGGTGGCTTTATGGTGAAACCAATGCTCATTTACCATTCTGAAAATCTGAGGGTCCTTAAGAATTATGCTAGATCTACTCTGCCTGCCTGTGCTCTGCAAATGGAACAATAAAGCCTGGATGACAGCACAGCTACTTACTACATGGTTTCCTGAATATTTTAGGCCCACTGTTGAAACCAGCTTCTATTAAAAAAAAAAGATTCCTTTCAAGATATTATTATTCATTGACAATGCACGTGGTCACCCAAGAACTCTGATGGAGATGTACAATGAGATTAATGCTTTTTTCATGCCTGCTAACACAACATCCATTCTGCAGTCCATGGATCAAGGGGTAATTTTGACTCTCAAGTGTTAGTATTTAAGAAATACATTTTGGATTTTGTTAGGCATAGTTGATTTTAACTAAACAAGAGAAACTTGGCGATATCTATTAAAATTAAAATTCAGATAGAAAAAGAGGATTACATTTTGTAAGGCTATAGCTGCCATAGACAGTGATTCCTCTGATAGATCTGGGCGAAGTCAGTTGAAAACCCTCTGAATTACAAAGGATTCACCATTCTAGATGCCATTAAGAACATTCATGATTCATGGGAAGAGGTCAAAATATCAGTATTAACGGGAGTTTGTAAGAAGTTGATTCCAACCCTCACAGGTGACTTTGAGGGGTTCAAGACTTTCGTGGAGGAAACAACGGCAGATGTGGTGGAGACAGCAAGAGAACTAGAATTAGAAGTGGAGCCTGAAGATGTGATTGAATTGCTGTAATGTCATGATAAAAGTTTTCACAGATGAGGAGTTGCTTCTTACTGATGAGCAAAGAAAGTGGTTTCTTGAGATGGAACCTACTCCTGGTGAAGATGCTGTAAAGATTCTTGAGATAACAGCAAAGAATCTAGAATATTACACAGACTTGATTGATAAAGCAATAGCAGGTTTGAGAGAACTGACTCCAATTTTGAAAGAAGTTCTACTGTGGGTAAAATGCTATCAAACAGCATGGCATGCTGCAGAGAAACTGTCCACGAAACGAAAAGTCAATTGATGTGGCACACTTCATTGTTGTCTTATTTTAAGAAATTTCCAGAGCCACCCCAGCCTTCAGCAAACACCACGTTGATCAGTCAGTAGCCATCAACATCTGGGCAAGACCCTCCACCAGCAAAAAGACTGACTTGCTGAAGGCTCAGACAATGGTTAGTATTTTTTAGCAATAAAGTACTTTTAAAAATTAAGGTGTGGGACTTCCCTGGAGGTCCAGTGGTTAAGACTCTGCACTTCCAATGGAGGGGGCGGGGGTTCGATCTCTGTTTGGGGAACTAGGATCCCACATCCCGTGCAGTGCAGCCAAAAAAAAAAAAATTATATAAGTTCTTTCAGACATAATGCTATTATTGCACACTTACTACATATAATGTAAACATAACTTTTATATGCACTGGGAAACCAAAGAAATTCTTGTGACTTTATTATCATATTCACTTTATTGCAGTGGTCTGGAACCAAACTTGCAATGTCTCCAAGGTATGCCTGTATATATCTTAGCACCTTTGGCATTTTTGTCCCAATAGACTTTGACAAATAAAGTAGGAATATAACCCTTTGCATCTTCATTTCTCCAAATGCAGAATCACCTTCATTTTCCTCTATAACATACAATGTTTCTGCTTCACCTGCTGAAAGAATTCCTTCATTCTGGTCTTCAAATATGTAGAGAGTTTTACAAGTCCCTGTGGGGGGGCAGATGTTCCTTGTCATCGAATTTATTATTAAAAGTCATGACCAGACCTGTACCTCACTCTCCTGACTTTGCTCCTCTGTGTAACTGGTGTCTGTATTCTTCCAGTCTTGTTCAGTTATTTGAGACTGAGATTTTTGTGCATTACACTCTGTTGTCAGGCCTCTTCACTTTGTGCTGGGAGCCTGCCTTCAGCCTCAGCTAGCCAGACTTAAAGGATCTGGGCCTCTCGTCACAGTTTTCCTACGTATATGTATATATGTATATGAAACTCTCTCTCTCTCTCTCTCTCTCTCTCTCTCTATATATATATATATATATATATATATATGTATGTATATATGTTTGTTTATTTATTTATTTATTTATTTATTTATTTAATTTGTGACCCAAACTGGCTGGGTCTCCCATATGAGGACTCATTAGACAGTCACTTTTCGTCTTCGTTATACCATCTCTGACCCATCTCCATCTGGATTTCTTTATTTAATTCATTGACTTTCTTTATATAGCTTTTTCCTTCTTTGTTGAGATGAAAGACTGCTGAAACCCTCTGGTGTTGCCCTCCCCCCCCACCATGCTTTAGGTTTTTTAAGTGAATTTGGGGTTTGAAGATCATTAACTCATTGAAGCAATGAGTTCCCTTTACTGTGTGGGAGACATTTATTTTTATGAACAGCCATAACTTTCCTTTGGATTTGCTATCAGATTTGACCTCTGTTTTGTCTACTCTGGAATTTTAAACACTATGATCAGACACAGTACACTTCATTGGCTGAGTGTCTTCCTCAGATGTCTCCAGGAGGCTCAAACTCTGACTTGAAAGTTTCTGTTACCAACTATGACATTTATCTGATCATTGATTCAGCTGCCTTAACTATGGTATCCAAGCATTTCCCACTGATTACTATTGCCTGTTGATCAACATCTGCATATCTTCATTGATCCTCCAATTCTCACTGTCCTTCTTTCTTCCATCTCTTGCATTTTCTGAAGGATGTTGGATATATGAGGATGGTAATATTCATGCAGGTCCTGGTCCAATTTCTTGAAGACTTGGTGAGTAATCTGCTTTGCTGTCCTCTGCTATTGGTGACACTTTTGAGTTTGTTGGTGTGCCTTTTCAACAACTACCTTTTAAACACTCATGTCAGCATGATTTTTTTTTTCCAAAATACTGCTGTGTTCTGTCAGTCTTTTGGAATCTCACACATACCGTCGTTTACTTGATTTACGTTGCTTCCAGCAAGTGTCTATCGGTGGCTCTCTTCTGTGCATCACGAAAAGTGCGATTTCCACTGCTGCTCTGGTCTTGAACACAGCCCACTAACTCCACGGTGACCTGTGAGGTCAAGTTCTCCAAGGTAAATTCATGGTGCCCAGCGTGACCGCTCATTTCGCTCACAGGGTGGGTAGGAACGCTTTACACGACGCATATACTTGTATTTTTCCTCCTTCCAGTTCTTTTTAGGTTGGTATTTCTTCAAAAGATTCCTGAGTTGCTTTGTAAAGCTGAGTTCAGTCTCTGTCGTTTCCCTGACAAATGTGATGTATTTCTCAAGAATACCAATTCCTCACTGCTTGTGTTTTCCTAAGTCGAACGGATCCCCGAGCTCGGTGCTCTAGTCCGGGCGCAGGGGCGGTTAGAGGCTCCCTGCGGCGGGCGCGCCGCCTGCGTCTTGCTGGGTCTCCCCCACGGTCCCCCACTCCCGGTAGATCCGCACCAAGATCGCTCCACCCACCGCCCGCCGTGGCCTCTTGTGTGCTTCAGTTTGTAAATGACCCGGATGTACTCCCGAGTCCGGAAGCGAGCGCTCAAGCTTTGTCCAGGCGAATGGCGCACAGGCCCGGAGGGAAAGACGGGGGGTGGGGGGTGGGGGTGCGGGGTGGGGGGTGGTGCGGTACGGACGTCGCCTGTCAACGCTACCCTAGCCCTGGACCTAGCAGGATGGAGCGCCCCAGAGGGAGGTCCGACGGGTTTCTGGGTTGCAGCATCCTGGGAGGAGCCCGGAGGTCCAAGAGGCCCTCTTATGTAAGAAAGGAGTTGGCCCATGGGTGGTCCCAGAGCGCTTCTGGTAACAGGGCCCCTGGAACACTATTGGGCCTTCCCGCTGGCACCTCAAGCCTGACTTACCTCTGCCTCCTCATTTCATTCTCTCGACCATCCATAAACCAGACTGTACCGCCCAACCTTCTCGCCCTCTTCTGGTAGAGGTGGACCAGACACATTCAGTCCATACCGGCAAAATAAATGTGAAAACCCTTTTAAAACCCTTTGGTTTTTGCTAAAAAATAGTTGGCAGACTATAAGCTATCTTTTGTTTAAAATTTTAGCTTCCTCAAAAAGCCAGAAAAAGAACTACAAAATTAACCAAATAAAGAACATGGAAGGAAATGATAACCATAAAAGCATAAATTAATGAGGTAGGAAACAAAAGACAGACTAATAAATCAAAATGCTTGTTCTTTTGGAAAAAATTAACAAGATCAACAAACCAGTAGCTAAACTAATTGAGAAAAAAGGGAAGAAAACACAAAAATACAAAATATAAAGGGTCATAGGGGAAATAACCATTGAAACAGAGGAAACTAAAAGAATATATGAGACTACTTTGTACAACTTTATGCAAATAAATTTCAAACCACAGATAAAATCAGTAATTTCAGAGGAGAATACAGTTTCCCAAAATTGACCCTCATGGAGAGAGAAAACATTAACAGACCAATCTCCATAAAATAATAGAGAAATTTATCAAATAAATACATCATATATAGGGGAATTCTATCAAATCCTTAAGCACCAGATAAGCCTAATACTGCACAAATTATTCCAGGAACTAAAAGATGAAAGGAATAGCCAAATCCTTTTGCAAAGCAAGTATATCAATTAATGTAAATTAATAAAATTAAGCCTGTTTTAAAAATCCTAAGGAATCCACAAAGAACTATTAGAACTAGTAAATGAGTTCAGCAAGGTTGCAGGATACAAGATCAATATACAAAAATCAATTGTACTTCTATACACTGACAGTGAATAATCTGAAAGTAAAATTAGAACAATTCCACATACAATAGCATAAAAAGAATAAAATACTTAAGAATAAATTTCCCAAAATGAGTTTAGGATTTGTACACTGAAAACCACAAAACATTATTGAAAGAAATTGAAGAAGATCTAAACAAATGGAAAGACACCACCTGTTCATGGATTAGAATATTGTTAAGATGGCAATACGCTCCAAATTGATCTATAGGTGCAACACAATCTCTATCAGAATTCCAGCTGCCTTTTTTTGCAGAAATTGACAAGCTGATTCTAAAATTCCTATGGAAATGTAAGGGGCCTAGATTAGCCAAAACAGTATTGAAAAATAAGAATGAAGTTGGAGAATTTGTACTTCCCAATTTCAAAAGTTACTACAAGGCTACAGTAAACAAGACAATGAGGTACTGGTATAAGGATAGAAATAGAGATTAATGGGATAGAATTGAAAGTTCAGAAACAAACCTTTACATTTATGGTCATTTGATTTTCAACAAAGGTGCCAAGGCAATTCAAGGTGGAAAGAATAGTCTTTTCAACAAATATCGCTGGGACTACTGGATATCTAGATGTACAATAATAAAGTTGAACCCCTTCCTCACCCTGTACAGAAAAATTAATTCAAAATCTATCATAGACCTAAGGGTAAGAGCTAAAATTGTAAAACTCTTAGAAGAAAACATGGAAGTAAATTTTTGTGACCTTAGGTTAGACAAAGCCTTCTGATATATGACACTAAAACCAAGTGAGAAAAGAAAAATAAATTGGAATCCATCAAAATGAAAAACTTTTGTGCTTCAAAGACACCATCAAGAAAGTGAAAATACAATTCAAAAGTGGGAGAAAAAATTTGTAAATAAAGGACCTGGACCTATGTCTCACACCATACACAAGAAAAATATGCAAACGATCAGAGGTCTAAATGTTAAAGATGTAATCACACAAGTAGTAGAAGAAAGCTTATATAAAGAATTCATACAACTCAACAATAAATACAGATAACCCAACTTAAAAATAGGCAAAAGATTTGAATATCTCCAAGGAAGATATACAAATTGCCAAAAGCACATGAAAAGATTCTCAACAGGATTAGCCATTTAGAAAATGAATATCAAAACTACCATGAAGTAGCACCTCACACCCACTAGTGTTGCTAGAATAAAAAACATGAACAATAAAATGTTTGGAGAGAATGTGGAGACATTGGAACTCATACATGCTGGTGGTGCAGCTGCTTTGGAAAACTGTCTGACAGTTTCTCAAACAGTTAAACATAGAGTTACCATATGACCCAGCAATTCCACTCCTAGGTATCTACCCAAGAGAAGTAAAAACATATGCGGACACAAAATCTTGTACACGAATGTTCAGAGCTTTACTCATAATAGCCGAAAAGTAGAAACAATACAAATATCCATCAACTGATGAATGGGTAAACAAAATGTGGTATATTTATACAATGGAATACTATTAAGCCATAAAAAGGACTGAAGTACTAATACATGCAACAATGTGAATGAACCTTGAAATCATTATGTCAAGTGAAAGAAGCCAGACACACATATTATATGATTCCATTTACATGAAAATTCCTGAGTAGGCAAATTCTTAGAAAAAGAGAGTAGATAGGGTTAGGGATAAGATGTGACTGCTAATGGGTATGGAGTTTCTTTCTGAGGTGATGAAAATATTCTGGAATTATATAGTGTTGATCCACACACAACTTTATGAATATACTAAAAACCACTGAATTGTACACTTTAAAAGGGTGAACCTTACTCTTTGTGAATTATATCTCAATAAAGCTGTTAACTTTTATAACCCATATAAAAGTGGACGTAAGGGAATAAGAAAGAAATCTATAAATTGATAAGGATTATTTCCAGTTTATGTTGTTAAGATATAAAAGTGCAATCAACTGGAAGCAACCCAAATGTCCATGAACCAGTAGAGGGATAAACAAATTTTTCTAGCCACACAACGAAATAGTACACAACAATAATAAGGAAAAGAACAATTAGTACTTTTAACAACAGTTATGAATCTCACTTTCATTATGCTAGGTGAAAGAGGCCAGATAATACAAAGGGCTAAATACTGTCTGATTCCATTTCTATGATATTCTAGAAAAGGTAAAATCATAGAGAGAGGAATTAAATCTGTGTTTGCCAAAGGCTGGAAGTGGAAGAAGAAGACTGACTGCAAAGGGACAGGGAACTTATTGGGGGTGCTGGACATGTTCTGTATCTTGGTTTTGGTGGTGGTTACCTAGTTTGATACGTCAGCATCAATCAAACTGTACACTTAAAAGGAGTGAATATATCATACTTCAATAAACCTTCCTTTTAAAAAAAACCCAAAAGTTTGAAAGTATATTTCATATGCTGGCCTTTGTGTAAGTAAGGGAAATAAAAGTCTATATTATGTCTGCTTATTTTTGTAAAAGGAAAGATTGGAAAGATAAACCAGAAATTTAATGAAATTGGCTTATCTAGAGGGGCCAGGTGGGAATGGAGAGAGAGGAAGAGAGAAAAGAATGAGACTTTTCTGAATACATCATTTTCATATAGTTTTGACTTTTTAACTGTGTTAATATTTTACATATTCAAAAAATAAAAATAAATCGATGAGGATGGGGAAAATACTTAACATTTAAAAATGAATCTAGCTGGGGCTTCCCTGGTGGTGCAGTGGTTGAGAATCCGCCTGCCGATGCAGGGGACACGGGTTGGTGCCCCAGTCCTGGAGGATCCCACATGCCGCGGAGCGGCTGGGCCCGTGAGCCATGGCCGCTGAGCCTGCGCATCCGGAGCCTGTGCTCCTCAGTTGGAGAGACCACGGCAGTAAGAGGCCCGCGTACCGCAAAAAAAAAAAAAAAAAAAAAAAAAAAAAAAAAAAAAAAAAAAAAAAAAAAAAAAAAAAAAAAAAAAAAAAAAAAAATGAACCTAGCTGAAAGTCAAATTGATAACAAACTCATTTATACAGAAGAAAAAAAATATGATTAGTTCAAGTAACTTTGAACACTGTCCTTTTATTTTTTTTTTAATTAATTAATTAATTTATTTATTTTGCGGTACGCGGGCCTCTCACTGTTATGGCCTCTCCCGTTGCAGAGCACAGGCTCCGGACGCCCAGGCTCAGCGGCCATGGCTCACGGACCCAGCCGCTCCGCGGCATGTGGGATCTTCCCGGACCGGGGCACAAACCCGTGTCCCCTGCATCGGCAGGCGGACTCCCAACCACTGTGCCACCAGGGAAGCCCAGCACTGTCCTTTTAATTGGACATATTCTGAGAATAAAAACAATCTACAAAGAAATCTTGACTTTTACTTGATATTTTTGTTGTTGGTAGTGGTATAAGTGTAACAACTCTGAAACTATTTTGTGTGTATTGTAGGGTTGAGCAAATGACTAAATACATCAATACTGTTGGGAGTGAATGTTTTCACTGTGGAAAAAGGGAGATATTAGAGAGAGAATTAGCCCCTGACAGCTGGGAGCTGATCTGCCACCGGAGGTAGGCTGTGGTGTTTAATAAAAGTAAAAATTTAGCAGAACACCAACATCAGGGAAGGCCACTCTGTGATGGTGATGGATCCAAATAAAAAGAGGACCACCTCATAGTCGTGTCCAAACACAGACAAAAACTTGAACATTGTTTAAACCACAAAAATGGCCTAACCCTGTGATTGGTAGCCTTGTTCCCATGCTTCTCTCTTTCTAGAAAAGAATTAAGATAGCTGCCCATAGAGTTATCCCTGCCTCCTTACAGCCATATCCAGAGCAATGTGCACTCCCTTAAACCTTCCTCCGTAATCACCCAACACAAGCCCAAATCCTGCTAAGTGCTTTCTGACACCCTCCCCCTGGGACATCCCATGGCTCTTCAAGTTGAGCAGTTTCCCTTGTTGCAACAGGTCAATAAATCTAACTTCGTTTAACTGTAGGTGTGCTCCTGGTGGCCTTTGGCTGATGAAGGAAATTTACAATACAGGTGTGGAACACAGAACGGAGAGGAACAGCCCTGTGGTGTTAGAGGGGAATTAGGGTTATCTATCTGAACTCATGATTTTTTAAAAAAATGTGTTCATGTATCTCCTAAATCTGTCAACTGAAAGGGCTGGGAAGCAATACTCCAAGTAGCCCTGGACATGAATATCTCCCAGATTTTGATTTCTAAGTATTTCCCATTTAAAAAGAACCAGGGCTTCCTGGAGAATGGCTGATTCCAGGACTGGGACAGGGAAAGTGTGAGATAAGCCTGGAATATATTGTGTGACAGAAAACAAGAAAACACTCAAATGATGAGGACATATCAAAGGTCACAGGCATGAGCTTGAGGGGCTGCCACTGGTTAAAGGAGAGACAACTTGTGTATCAAAAATGAATAGTTTAAAAACATACAATGATAAATAAGAATCTACGAGTTCATAGTACTACTAATAATACAAAAGGAGGGAGAAGGAAAAGTGCTTTTTTAAAATAGAAGAATGCCAACCAATAAATGTAGGAATTATAACATTGGGAAATTACCATTTTTGTAACAACCATGGTTAATAGATGATTCGCACAAGAATCAATGGAGGGCTTCCCTGGTGGCAGAGTTGTTAAGAATCCACTTGCCAATGCAGGGGACACGGGTTCAAGCCCTGGTCCGGGAAGATCCCACATGCCGCGGAGCAGCAAAGCCCGTGTGCCACAGCTACTGATCCTGCGCTCTAGAGCCCGCAAGCCACAACTACTGCGCCTGCGTGCCACAACTACTGAAGCCTGTGCGCCTAGAGCCCGTGCTCCGCAACAAGAGAAGCCACCGAAATGAGAAGCCCGTGCACCGCAACGAAGAGTAACCCCTGCTCGCCACAACTAGAGAAAGCCTGTGCGCAGCAACAAAGACCCAAAGCAGCCAAAAATAAATAAATAAATAAATTTATTTATTAAAAAAAAAAAGAATCAATGGAAACTAAAACCACTTGGTGGGCGCCCTGCAATAAACACTGTATTTTCCTTCACCACAAACAAACAAACAAACAAACAAAACCCCACCACTGCGTGAAAGATTATTGGGGAACAGGTTAATCATACAATTTCAAAGCATCATCTCACAAATCTGATTTATTACAAAGGGGAAATTTTTCAGGCACCTCTGCAATAGAGAATTCTCCTGGACACTGCCTGAACTAAATGACAAGCTTAACATTACCAATAATGCGACAAGAGTACCTCCTCCTGTGAGGTACTGAGAAGGACACATTGTCTGGGTAGGATTCCTGTCAAATTGGCTTGGCCTGAATTTAATAATGAAAAAACAGACAAACCACAATTGAAGGGCCTTCTGCAAAGAAAAAAGTGATTGGGCAACAGTGGCAGCATTAAGGAGATGAAAGAAACATTACAGCTAAATGCACTGCATGATTCCAGATTAGTTCCTGGTTTAGGAAGGAAAACCACAGTTAGAAGGGACATTATTACAACCACTGGGTATGACCTAATATATGACGTCTGTATTAGATAATATTATATTGATGTTAAATTTCCTGAGTGCAACAATTATAGTGTCACTATGAAGAACGACCTTATTCTTAGCAGACAGTGACGGAAGGACTTAGAGGAAAGTGTCCTGATGTCTGCAGTGAATTCTCAAATGGTTCGTTAAAATATACATATAGGTAAATATATGTGTAAATATAAAAAATATGTATATGCAAATGTAAGCATTTATGTATATGTAGGGATGTATATGTGTGTCTGCACATATGTGTGTGTGTTGAGAATGTGAGAAAAGCAAATATAGCTAATCGCTAATGATGAATCTAGGTAAAGGGCATGTTGGGTTATGCACTGTAGTATTTGCAATCTTTCTACAAATTTGACATTTTTTAAAACAAAGACTTCAAAAATTTCAGTTTTCATAGATTCAAAAGTATAAAAAATTTTTTTCTTTATTTTTATAAAGGCCATTGTTTGGGCAGATTAGTAAAATAAAATGAGTACCTAACTTTTTCCAACAGTTTCTTTTTTTCATAATATTCCTTATTATGTTTGGATTGAAGTTCACTGAGCATGGATATTTTGGTACGTAATCTTGGAATTTTTTTCTTCTCATAATGTTTTGAGGTAGAAAATGTATACTGATGATGATTTTTTTTTGTTTTTTTGTGGGTTTTTTTTTTTTTGATGAAATTTTAATTCATCCAAATGTAATGTGCAGAATTCCCAAATAGTATTTCCTCCTGAAAGCCTCATGACCTAAATATAACTAAATAACTAAAATTAATTTAGTCCTTAAAGATTAGCATGTCCAAAGTTACAGATGTTAGTACCAACCAATTCTATAAAGATTAGAATTAAGATTTAATCTCAATTTTATTATTCTGCTTCATATTATTTTAAAACATATAAACATTTGTTGGCTCAAAAATGATATAAGGTCTTCCTAAGGTTACCCAATTAACACTGTCTCTCAGTCTTTGTATTAATAGTCCACCTATTTCCTTGTGCATTAAACTTATAGTTATTTATAAATTCTTAATAATTGTTTTTGTGTAGTTCACAGCTTTCAAAATCATTAGTTATTGTGGCATATTACTTTTGTAGTTATAAATATACATTATTTAACCTGACTGCTACAACTTGTACATATAAAACTTATAAGGAGTATTTTATATTTGGAAGAAAATGTAAAAAATAAAATTAAAAGTACGGCACAAAAGAGGAAAAATGGATTAATAGTTTTAAGTTATAGTAATATATGTCTTTTTAAAAAGGGGAAAGCTTATACCTACATGTTAGTCTATCATGGTAATAAAGAGTAAAATTACAATTTCTTTTTTATTATCTTAATTTCTGTAAATTTTTCAAAATAAACTTTCTTTGCATATTCATGTTCAGTTGACGGTACAGACAGATATGTCAGTCTTCAGTCGTAGCTTATGGAAGAAGAAATATTCCAGTAGGAAGTGTTGCATACAAATGGCTAAGTTTGGACTTCCCTGGTGGTGCAGTTGGTTCAGAATCCACCTGCCAATGAAGGGGACACAGGTTTCATCCCCGGTCCAGGAAGATCCCACATGCCGCAGAGCAACTAAGCCTGTGCGGCATAACTACTGAGCCTGTGCTCTAGAGCCCGCGAGCCACAACTACTGAAGCCCGCGCGCCTAGAGTCCGTGCTCCGCAACAAGAGAAGCCACCACAATAAGCCCACGCACCGCAGCAAAGAGTAGCCTCCGCTAGCGGCAACTAGAGAAAGCCTGTGTGCGGTAACAAAGACCCAACGCAGCCAAAAAAAAAAAAAAAAAA
>RJWK010058303.1:0-13899 GCA_004363435.1 Platanista minor | reverse complement strand
AAAAAAAAAAAAAAAAAAAAAAAAAAAAAAAAAAAAAAAAAAAAAAAAAAAAAAAAAAAAAAAAAAAAAAAAAAAAAAAAAAAAAAAATTCTTAAAGAGTATTCCAAAGTAACTTGGCACCCCAAATATGTTCCTTAACCTCTCAAAGGACAAGCAAATTTGCTTTCTAATGGGAGTAATGGTATTTAAAAAAGTATAAGCTCCCTCTTCTTACAACATGACAGTATGCTGGTCAAGGAACCCAGCATTATTCTTTTATCCCTCTTCCAAAAAATCAAATATTTTTAAAAATTATATTTAAGCCTAGATCTTTACCAAGCCACCCCAAAGTATAGATAAATGTGACAGTAATCAAATCTCCTCATGAAAGTATATTTTTAAATTTACAAAATCAACTTGTACAAAAAAAGGCTCCCTCTGCTCCCACCAAGAGTCAGAATGTCAGAACTCCAGATGCAAGGGAGTGAGGAGCCTGAGGGAATAATGGAAAGAACGTACAGTACTAACTCACTGCTCCATGAAAACCTATGAAGAACAAGCATCAGCATCTTTAAAAGGTTTCCCCTTTATCACCACCTTTCCATTCAGATGGGGAAAAAAAATCTATACAATTAACAATACTAACAATACAAGACTTAACAACGTAAGAATTCCTTACCTCATTTCCAATAACATCAATATTTTGCTGGACCTGAGGAACCCACTGTCTTAAAATGGCAAATAATTCTGATACAGAAGTTTTGGGATCGAAGAGAATTTCCTGGCATGATGTATCATTAGGATCAAAGAAAGAAAACTCTGTTTGAAATTTAAAAGGTGTAAGTTAAATTTATTAAAATTTCAAAATAAATATATTGAAAATAATAAACAACAAGACCAGGACTCAAATGACACAAATATTTTTAGGTGCAGAAAAAGGAGATTTACCTTAAGCAATTCTCAAAACCAAAGTCAGGATCACCAAAAATTATGCGGCATTTCTGAACTGCTATGAGAATGAGATTTCCATGCATCACACTACATCTTATCACAAATGAAACAAAAATCTGAGCGTACTGATCTTAAACGCTGAACTTTCCAAGAACTTCTTCTAAAGCACAGAAAATCTGTCAAATTTTATAGGTATTTTCACCTCTCAAAACATAAACATGTCATGAACAGTAGATCCACATCCATGATTAAAACATACATAATAGAGAGAAATATGCCAGAATCTCAACAGTGTACTAGAACAATGTGTAATTTTAAGTATTCTTTTTACTTCTCTCTTTTCCTTATTTTCTATAATAAACAGGCATTACTTTGAAGCCTTGGGACAGAGTGATTGGGTTATTTTGGAGTATGTATCAGTAAAGACATGGAATACTAGACACAATTGAACATGATTTTAAAATCTTTTAAAACTTCCTTAAGATTCAGAGAGAACAGATCATCCTATGGCTAGAGAATAAAAGAGAAGAGAAGAAAATCAGATTCTACTATCTAGAACAATCTATAAGAAGGTAGGGAATCTAAAAAACCAGAAGCATCTAAAGAACAGAAGCATTAGAGAAGCAATATTTGCTGAGTGCTTACAATTTACCAAACACCTTACAAATCTTCCCAGACACCTTACCTGACAGGTATTATTATTCTCATTTTGCAGATAAGGAAACCAAAGCTCAGACTAAATAATACTTGTTCAAACTCACACAGCTAGTTAAGTGGCAGATTTGGGGTAGAAAATCAGGTCTGCCTCCAAAGTCTATCTTCTTTCCTCTATTATGCTGTCTCCCCAAGAGAATTCACTATTGAGCTCAGATTACAACATACGTGAGTAGCAGGATTTGTGTGGGTTTTTTATTTTCTTCTTTGTGTTTTTATTTTCCAAAATTATACTATGTACACACAGCTCTTACTTTTAGAATCAGGGTAACTGAACGATGAAAGGAGAAGCACAAAACCAAGGGCGTGTATAAAAGTAGAGCAGTCCATCAGAAGAGAATCAGAAAGACTAAAACTAAGAGCATATACTATTCAAAATCTCAGAGAACCAAATGGTCCTCTACAAACAGAAGAGTCAGAAGAGAATCAGTATGCAACACAGATAGCAATTTCTCAGAGATTTGGGTGTGTTTCCTATAAATAGCAGTTTACTGGAATTATTTTTTTGGTCTAATTGATTCAGCCATTCAATAAATATTTATGCATCAGTGACTTTTCTAGGCATTGGGCATTTCTAGTAGCGAAATTCCTAAACATATACCTAAACAGACTCTTCTGCATGTGTCTACGGGAGACACGTACAGGAATGCTTATTCTAGCCTTGGTTATAATAGCAAAATAACTGGGAAACTGAAACATCTCTCCATAGAGGATATATAGAAAGTGGTATATCCATAGGATGGATTTGATGCTTTCTTACAACTAAATAAATGAATTCGATATCTACATTATGAATTGATAAGGATAGGTCTCAAAAAACATACTGATCAATAAAATAAGTTGAAGAATAATATACAACATCTATCATTTCCATAAAATTACAAATACACAAAACAATCCTATATACTGTTTATGGATGCTCATATATGTAGTAAATGTATAATTAAATGGTCTGCAATATCCACACTAAATATAAGATGGTGGTTGCCTCTGGGGAGCAAGGAAAATGGAACCAGAAAGGAAAATGGAGGGAATTTCAACTTTAAGGTTTTAATTCTTATAATTGAAAAACAGGAGCTAAAGGAAATAAGATACTATGCTAATAATTATTCTTTCTGATGGTGGATATGTGTGACACATGTTTGCTATCACTATATTTTATGCATTTTTAAATGACTTCCCATTTTTTAAAAATGAAACACAATGGAAAAAGAACATAATAACAATGAAAGTGCCAATAAATGTGTAAGGCTTATTTAAAGAAAACTGACATGATGGGTGACTTAAATGGAGAGACACATCATGTTCCTGGACTGACTGGAAGATAAAATATTTAAGGCTGTCAATTTTCCCAACAATTATTTTAAATAATTTCAATTCTAATCAATCAAAATTTCACCAAGATTTATTTGTGGGAGGAGACAGACAAAATTATTCTACTGCTCATCTGTGCCAGAGCTTCTCAAACATTAACGTAGATAGGAATCACCTAGGGATCCTGTTACGTTGTAGATTCCAATCCAGTAAGTCTCAGGTGGGGCAGGGACTGCATTCTAACAAGCTCCCAGTGATGCCAATGCTACTAGACTAAGTACCACATGATGAGAAGCAAATATCTAGACAGTAAATGTAAGAGAAATAAGCAAGAACATTTTAAATAAGAAGAAGAATAATCAGAGTAGGGGCTAGGGGACACTAGCCCAATAAATACTAAAGCATATAATAATGCTTCTGTAATTATATACTGAGATAATGACAAACAGCAAACAGCTCATTTAAATACTAATGGTAATATGTTATAAAGTGTCTAATAGGTGCCAGGGACTGTTCTATGCACTTTACGTATATTACCTAATTAAATCTTCATGACAGCCATATGAGGTAGGTACTTTTTTTTTTTTGATGCAGTTACTATTATTGTTTTCATTTTATCAAAGAAGAAACAAAGGAATAGAGAAAGTAAGCCATTTGCCCAAGATCACACAACTGTTAAGTGGCTGAGTCAGGATTGACCTGTAATCCAAACTCACCTATAATCTTAAACTCTATGCTATACTACATATTAAGGAATCTAACTACACCCAAATTTTAAGCTTCCACACAGGGAAAAAAAAATAAGTTTTAATCAAAAGAAAGGAGGTGAAGGGTAGATGGGGAGGATACCCCGCCAAGTCAAGATGGAGTAACAGGGACCATATTTGTTCTTATTTCTGAAACAACCAAAAAACAACAACAACAAAGGAAAGAGATGCAATGAGGTTTCTAAGACACTGGACATCAGTTAATGAAAGATCCCTAAGAGACAGGATACAAACAAATGAGTCTTACAAGTGCCCCCATGTCTCTGCCCTGAGACTTTCCAGATTTCAGCATGGAGACAGGGAAACCAAGAAAAAGTCCAGCAGACTCCCTGAGTTGCAGAGACAAAGCTGAGAGCCCAAGGAAATAAGGCAGCTAGAGTTCACAGGGCAGTGTATCAGACAGGAGAGAGATGCAAAGCAAGAGAACCCCAAAGGTCTGAAGAGAGTCCCCCTTGAGTATTTAATATATGCTTGTGCGGAAAAACCTGAGGTAAGGGAAAAAAACATCCAAAAGAATTAGAGGGATTAGTGTCCAGTGATCATACAGAGCCTAGAACTGGGCTTGTTCCTGCTAAAAAGAGTGAGAAAAAAAATTCATCAGGCTTTGGGTAGAGTACTCAGTAGTGAGGAGTAATTAGCCCCAGATTAGCATTGCTCCAGAACCACCTAACAAATCATAAAGGCAAGATCTGAAAAGGTCAAACAATTTCCAAGTAATTTAACTGCATCCCAGAACAAAGCTCAAGAATATTTACAGAAACAGAAAAATATCCAGCACCCAACAGATACAATTCACAATGTCTGGCATCCAATCAAAGACTACCAGGCCTGCAAAGGGAAAAACGTGACCCATAATCAGGGGAATAGTCGATCAAAACAGATCTAGAGCTGACACAATTATAATTAATAGAAAAGGACATTAAAACAGCCATTACAACTGTATTCCAAATGTTCAAAAGGTTAAACAGACCCAAATCAAACTTTAGTGATGAAAACTACATGAGATGAAAACTACACTGGATGAGATCATCAGCTGATTAGACATTGCAGAAGAAATGATTAACGAACCTGAAGACATAGCAATAGAAACTACCCAAAATGAAATACAAAGAAAAAAAGTTTTTAAAATATGAAAAAAAGGCATCAGTGAGCTGTAGGAAAACTTCAAGTGGTCTAATATTTGTGTAACTGGAGCATCTGAAAAGGAGGAGGGGCAGAAAAAGTATCTGAAGAAATAATGATTATCCAAACTTGATGAAAATTGAAACCTACAGACCCAAGAAGCTTAACAGTCCCCAAGCATAAGAACATAAAGAAAATTACACCAGGGCATATCACAATAAAATTACTCAAAACCTATGATAAACTGAAAATCTTAAAAGCAGCCAGGAAAAAAAGATCATGACATACAGAGAAACAAAAATGACAGCAGATTTCCCATCAAGTGGGAACACAGTGAAGCAACATCTTTAAGCACTGAAAGAAAAAACTATCAACCTAGAATTCTATACCTAACAAATATATTTTTCAAAAGAGATGATGACATAAAGATGTTTTCAGACATATTAAAGCTGAAAGGATTCCTCACCAGCAGATCTGCACTGCAAGAAACCAACTTTAAAGGAAGCCCTTCAGGCAGAAGGAATGTGCTATCAGATGAAAATCTGGTCTGCACAAAGGAATGAATAACACTAGAAATGGTAACTATGTGGGTAAATAAGATTTTTTATTACTATTATTACTTAAATCTCTTTAAGAGGTAACTTCACTGTTTATGTAAAAATAATAACAATACACTTGGGGATTTTTAATACATGTAATGTGTGTTCTGTGTAAACTGATTCTGAAGGCATTCAAAGCAAAAGAGTCCAAAAATCTTTGTAGTCTTGCAGGGTAACCACCTTGAGGGTCAACACTGAGCTGAATGTCTAAGCTCTGGTTTGTGTGGGTTGGTTTCTTTTTCTTTGTTTCTTGATTTTAATCTCAGTCTCAGTCTCAGTCTCACATTCAATGGCTCCCATTACATTTAGGATAAAATACAAATTCCCTACCAAGGCCTAAATGATCCTGCCTGGTCTGGCCCCTGCCTTCCTCTCCAACTTCATCTCCTGCCATTTTACCCTTCAACCACTTTGCTTCTCAGCCACAAAGGCCTTCCATTATTTCTTAGGATACACCAAAGTTTCTTCCCCAACTCTGTGCCTTTGATTTCCTATCCTTCTGCCTGAAACACTTCTCTCCAGGCTCTTCTCTCAACCAGCTGCTTCTGATTCTCCAGATGACCAGCCCATCTAAAACAGCCTCTCTGCTCCATTATCCTCTACCACAGCAACCTGTTTCTTTTCTCCACAGAATTCATTATAATCTGTAATATTTATGATTTGTTTCTTCATTTGTTTGTTTGCTGTCTGTTTTCCCTCCTAGAATGTTGGTCTTGGTCACCGTGCTATCCCCAGCATCTAGGACAGTACCTAGCACATAACAGGCCCTCAACAAATACTTACTCAATAAATACAACCTTGGATGCCACATTTTAAGGGGACACTGAGTACAGCATACTAAGAAGAAAACGACTAGAGTGAAAAGGGTCTAGAAATCCTGACAACGAGAGACTGGTGAAGGAACCAGAAATGTGTAGTCTAAAGAAGTACAGACTAATTTAAAATGTCCAAATTATCTTCAAATATTTGAAGGTCATCATATAAGGAAGTGTTTGTTCCACATATCAAACCAGTTAGCCAACGTTTCAAGGAGACATACTTTGAGTCCATATACAAAAACAATTTTATCACAACTAAAACTTTAACAATGAAATGGACCATTTCATGAGTTTCCCACTAGTGACAATATACAAGTAGCCGAATGGTTATCTATCAGAGAACCTGAAAACATAATTTCTATACTGGGAAATGAATGAGTAGGGAAAGCTGAACTATAAGTCCATTCAGATTCTAAGAATCTATCGTTCTAAGAATACAGGCAATTTTTAATTTCACTTATACAAAGGGAACAATATCCATTATCACCTTTCATTCAATGTATTTATTCAACACACACTGCACAGCTAATATCAGCAAATGACTACATTAGCCCAATGAGATAAACAAAAACAAAACATGATTCTATTCCATCCAAAGAGCTATAGTCTGGGAAAGGAAATAAGACAGTTATGACTCAAGACAGAATGAGGTAAGTGCCACAAGCAAGGTACAAAGTGCTTTTCAAGGTGTTTTCCGCATAACTGATTTTGTTATATCTGAAAATCAATATCCAGTCAATTTTTGTAAAAACTGCAAATAACTCCCAAGATCTAGTAGGCACAGGTTTTATGTAACACCTTTGATGACTGCAAGGCAAGCTTCTATAGAATCTGAACACATAGAATAGCATACCTGGAGATGAGTAGTCATTAGAATGGATATGACTAAAACGACAAATTCACAATCCAATCATCTTATATTCACTAATATTTAAAAATTGCAATATCTCTACCTCCAAAGACAATCTGAAATGGTGGCCCAATATTTTACTTGAAAAACTCTAACTAAATTAGAAATGTAACACATCCATCAAGCTTACCCCCTGGTTTTCTTTTATTCCTTTATCAACTACCTGATAAAATAGGGTCCTGCGGAAATAAGTCTAAATAGATTAAAAACTAGAATACTCCTAAATTTACATTTTACAAAGAACATTTAAATGAACCAATTTAAATATGAATCAATCTCACGCCACATTCCAGGGAAAGGTCTCACCCTCTCTAAGTACAGGGCTTTTACTGTTTTGTTTTACTATACTTTATTTGTGTATACACTGATAATTACAATGAGAGACAACTGAAACAGGATCCAAATTAGGCTTGCTTGTGTATTAAAATACATCACTTGTTGTTACATTGTCATCCATGTTTGGATAATTTCAGCAGTGATTATTTGGTTTGTTAATTAGAATCCCAGTATTGCAGAGACAACAGGGCCCTTAAAGATGGCTAGCGCACAGTGCTTTTATGTCTTTTTTCTCTTTTTCAGTACATGGCTTTTTAAGCAAGTCAGTATATTTAACCAAAATAAATACATCAATAGCAGAAGAATGCTAGATGTCTAAGCACCACTGTATTCTAAAAATAAAATCCTCTGAATCCACCGCGGTGCTTAAAATGAACGTTTTTACATAATAAAAATGTTGACAGCAGAAATAAAGCGTTTAGCTTAAGAGGCAGAAAAAGCAATAAGCACTTGTTATTTTTGAAAAAGGAAAATTTAGCAATTTTATGAAAACCACAACAAATGGTTTCAGGAAAAACTAGGAGTATAAAAAGGGTGTAAGACAGAAGTCAAGTCACCAGTTCACAGAAAATAAACACAGCAACTTAACGTACCACAGTCTGAAGGCATTGGTGCTGCAGAAATGGAAAAGATAACTGGTGTATCAGAACCTTGAAATAAAAATGGGTATCTTCCAATCAACGAACTTCCTTCTAATGGAAAATCCGGAAGGTCCTCTATGGTCATCTTCTAGAAAGCCACCTTTAATGAAAGGGGAGGGGGAAAGCATATATCTTTTATATTTGTATGCAACTTAGAATAATTGCCTTCAGTCACAAAAAGCTTTTTTTTTTTTTAATATCTGATCTAATGACATTTTTAACTTCAACCTTCAAAAAAATCTATTTTAGAGAAAAAAGGAAAAAAACTTCCTTGTAGCGAACTGTTGTTAAAGAATATACATTGCTTAACTCTGTCTCTCAGGGTCAACAGCATATGTAATCTTTTTAGGCAAAGCTTGGGAGTAATAAAAAACTACTACTATATATTTCCTAATAATAGATGAAAACATTTTTTAAATGCTGAGCTAATCTAAATGGGTGATGTCCTCTTTACTCGCAGTAACAAACGAGATGTTATCCCTTGTAGGTGCATCTCTAACTTCTCATAGGATCTGACACAGGTTCTATCATCTGTCATCCAGTAGCTCATGCCATGTGTTCATCACATGAAAAAAAATCTAGTTTAAAATGTTCTCATTATTTTCCAACATCACAGAAAACTTTACTGAAAATTGACCATATCACTTGTACAAATCTAAATCTAGGAGCTTACCGACATGGTTTCACTTAACAATGTAGAGGATCTGTTTAGTTCATCCCAGCAGAAGATGGAAAGCCATGTCTTTTAAACCACATCACTTATACTACCTCTTTTTTCCAGGAAACATGAGCACTCAGAATAAATATGCTCTAAATTAGACAGCTGCTGCACCCTAGCACACATATCAGAGATGACACAGAATGCAGAGAAAATGTTAGTAAAACTGAACTATGAAGCTAAAAACCTTCCAGTTTCTTTTGCACCAAATCTTTGAAGTCTGAAATATTATGAATCTCTGTATCTGTTCAAAATATAAGCAGAAAACTATATAACAAAACTAAATAAAGGTGATTTTAGATTATTTCAGTAGAAAGGACAGAGTAAGTAAAGATGGTTAACAGATAGCTTACTCTAGCAGATAATGCCATGCTAGATAATACTCAATGTGTGCTCTATTATACTTGGTAAACCAACACTATGTCTATCCCCTTTACCTATCATGCTTACCTACCATCACCACCCTGCTCCAAGGAAACAGTCACCTTTCTGAGCTAAGTGGTTTGTTTCCAATTAGAGTCATATGTTTTCTGAATACCAGCAGAAACTGGTAAAGAGGAAGGCAATTTCTTTTTTCTCATAAGGTACATGTTTACATGGACATGGATATTATATATCAAATAACTTAATCCAGTGTTACTATGTTAAAGGTATTCAAGGTTTCTTGGATGCTAAAATTACTCGCCACCCAATACTTCGAATCATTTTGACATTAACCTGGCCACATAAATAGGAAAAATTGTTGCCATACAGCATGGTGAACTTCCTCAAATACTAACAATTTCAAAAAGTAGCACCTACCAGAAAGACAGCTGTCCTTCAATACTAGAGCTTCTCAGTACTCAAAGTCAGTCAGGATTTCTACTTGCTGGCCTCTACAAATTACCCACCTAGCAGTAAATTTGAGCAAAATAGTCTATGCCGGGTATGAAGCATCCTTTAAAGTCAAGGACCAGAAATAAAATTTAATAAATATTAATATGTACAAGGCACTACACTATTCTAGATGTTTCAGAGAATACAAAAATGAGTAACAGATGGTCCATGCTTGTTAGGTAGCATACAATCTACTAGGGTGAATAAAATAGTACTAATAACTATAGACAATACAACTGAGTGAAATATGTTCCATAACCTAAGTATAAGGAACATTTGTTATGGGAGTTCCTGAGAATCAGAAATGGTGCAGTGAAAAAAAGCATCACTAACATGAGTCGTGAAAGATAAGTAGGCAGAAATAGGGGCATAAATTTAAAAGGGGAGCCCGTTAAAGGAATAGCAGGCTGGAACTTGGGTACATCTAGTAAGAGGTAAGGCTGTCGTGGTTTTTTTTTTTTCCTTTTTTTTTTTTTTTTATTAAATCCCTACCCCTTCCCCAAAATAGCTGGAATAATCCTCCCATTCATTAGCCTTTGAAATGACCCACCTCTACAAAAACTGACAACCCCATACCCTGGTGCCACTCTGCACTCTGAGATGATCCACACTCTCTGTGGAGTGTGTTTCTCTCTAAATAAATCCACTTCCTACCTATCATTTTGTCTCTGAGTTCTTTCTGCGATGAGACATCAAGAACCTGAACTTCATTAAGTCCTGAGACCAGGTGTGTGATCTCAGTTAAATGACTGTGGGTTCAAGTCCCAATCTGGGTTTGGGCTGGGTTCAAGTCCCAGCGTGCGGGTTCAAATCCCAATATGAGTTACAGGGTTTCACCATGACTAAATATAGTGTGGGATCCTGGATGCAATCCTATAACAGAAAAAGGACACTGGTGGAAAAACATGAAATCTAATGAAGCCTGGAGTTTCGTTAATAGTTTGTAAGGTCTGGCTTACGAGAAACCAAGGAAGCTTTAAGTCAACTTTATTTGGGAGTGCTCCCAGGCAAGGTTCGCTGGTCCGGGAGAGGGGCCAGAGAAGTCGCCTGTCGTGGTTTTTTAGGACTCTCCTCAGTCATGCTTTGTATACCTGATCAAACAACCAAACCACTTAATTCCATGAGCACTGGAAACGGTTGATTTTTTAAAAGGAGACTGTCCTGATTCAAGCTGTTTTAGGAAGGTTAATCTGACTACAATCCCACTTTGGGACTCAGCCAGGTTTTTAATTCTCCAGCAAAATGACTAAGTGGTTTTCTTTCTGAGCTGGTTAAGAGGAAGCCACCTTTCAAAACCTCCCTTTCAAAGAGTGGGGTTTCCCACTCAGAACTATTTTTTAAAGTGATCTTCAGAGAGTACCTTTCATTTTTTTGTAGACTTGAGATCCTTAAAGATAGGAACTGTATCTTACACAATTATCACTTGCCACAGGAGCTAGATTAGTGCTTTATACACATTTAATAAATATTCAAATCCTAGATTTGACGTGGAAAGATGATTCATTCAACAAGATGTAATCAACTTCACTTTACATATTAGATATTTCAAACCCACAGAAGCTACTATATTACCTGAACAATGCAGTGAATATTCTTCATATTTTGTGTCTGCATTGCATTTTCCCCCGGTGTCATTCCCTTTCTTTCACACGAAAAGCCCAACATTCTACCTTCTGTCCCACTTAAGAAAGCTATACACCTCCACAAACTTCTGTACAGTTTTAGTTTAGAATCCTTTCCTAAAAGTGATTTCTGGATCTAAGGATCTGGGAATCTTGGTCAAACCTAGAGATGTGCTTAGCTGGATTGAGTATACACTTTCATTTCAAATCCTACTATGGTTAATTTGTGAGAATGGATTATGTAAAGTAATCCAAGATTAAAATTTGGCCCCAATTAACTGTGTACGTAACAGATGCAATAACAAGCATCAACTTCCCCAAAGTTTGATTTACATATGAATCCCATCACCCTGAATCAGCTCTGAGTAAATGCAACTTGTAACATGGCTCTAATATTTTGTATTTTTTTTCAGAGATACCTGGTCAATGCCCTAACATTAACATAAGTGCTAAAAACATAAGTGCTAACTAACATAAGTGCTCAAAAGCCACATGTGTCTAGTGGCTACCATATTGAACACTGAAGAAAGAACACTCCCCTCATCACAGAAAGTTCTACTGAATCAAACTCTAGACAAGAAAACAATATACAAATGCCTGAAACAACAAGGAACAAAGGCTAACAACCTAAGCAAGCCCATGGTAGCATACTTACTTATACATAATTAACAAGGGAACAGTAAGCCTAAAAGTAACCAGATGTTCGCAGATTTACACTGGGATAGTGTTAAGTTGATTCTGTAACATGAAGATCACTAGTATGTTTCAAAATTGGAGTTGTTATAAGCCATAAAAGACATCATATAAATATTTTTCTAAAAGCCTTGCTGATAGGGCTGTTTCTGGTAAATCTGAAATGTCTGAAATAAATCCTACAAAATACTATACCATGTGCCAAATCTTCTATAAAACAAATAAACATATTCAATTTCAAGATTCAATCTTACAGCCCAGGTAGTCCATATCAAACGAGAGTATTTCAAAATGCATATTTATGTTAGCAAAATAGGATGGAACCAGGATGGCTTTGCCTCATAAAAATGCAGAAAGCTAGACTTCTGCCAATTTCAATTATCTGCTTTCTCTGCACAGTTGCTACATGTCCCGCACCACGTGATCTTCTGCCATTTAGATGACTTTAATTCGTGCAGAAGGTAACATAAATGACAAATGTCGATGTGAAAGTGAAGTACAATTAAAGTATTTCGCGGATGTTTCAAAGGAGCGCGTTTCTTCACTGAAATATTTAAAGGGCACCAATTTATACGATGACATTGCTACAATGTGAAGCACAGTCTAGCTGGGAACATACAGCAAGTTATCATCCCATGAGAATATCCTCCTCTGATACATATCAAAACATTGTCTCAGAGTTTAAATCCAAATTGCCTACATAGTCTCTTGATTAATGAACACCCTGACGTCTAATTCAAAAGAAAGCTGACATTATAAACCCATCAATTTAACCCACAAGGATGAGGCGTCTCTGTTTAGCAGTCTCAGCGCGCAAGTGTTTTCCCTAACTTCCCTTCCCATGATTTAGAATTAAGGAATCTCGGGGTAGCAAACGACTGGAAGCAGAGTCATTAGTCTTAGCTTTGAATTCTCACCGGCAAAAGGTTTCTCAAACAGCTTAATAAGCAAGGGGAGGCATGAGAGATGTGAAGAGGCCCCTTTCAGGAAAACCACGAAGGGCTGGGTACAGCACGCTGCCCATCGCTGCGCGCAAGAGGCTCTCCCAAGGGCGTCGGGGCGGTCAAGGCTGGAGCTGCGGAGCGGCGGCCGGAACTCAGTTCCGCCGTGGGGTCCAGCCCGTCCCACACACCTGGCAGCATCTCATCCTGAAGTTAAACCGGCGGTGAGGAACGGAAACTAGAAACCCGGGTCCCCGCCTGTGGGCCGCTCCAACCCCGCCCTCGCCCCAGGGAGGCCTCCAGAAGTCGGCGACTCCGGCGCCCACTGCAGGCGACCACGGGGCTCCCAGCGCCTCCGCGCCGCCCTCCCCGAACCGCCAACCGGCCCTCGAGCACCCGCGCCCCCGCCCGCCCGGCCCGGAGCCCCCGCGCCCTCCCGCCCCACCTGCCTCCTCCGGTCCTCTCCGGGCAGCCGACGGGGAACGCAGGGGCGCGGAGAGAATTCTAAGTGGCGCGCTTCTCCACCCCGCACCGGTCTCCTGTAGCCGGCCGCGAAGCCTCCAGCCGCGCCAAGCTGCGCAGCGCAGCTCCGCGACCTCGTCCGGCCCCTCCCGCCTGCCGCCTCCGCGCCGCGCGCGCCGGAGCCGGGCCGCACGCGGGGTCGGCGCGCGCGCGCGCAGTGCAGGCGCCCCGGCGGCGCGCAGGCTCCGGCACAGGCCCGCGCACGCGCCGGGAAGGGGAGACAGGCGGGGAGCGCGCGCCTGAGCTCGCCGCCTCCTGCATTTGCCCCCGGAGCCCCTCCGCAGAGCGACAGCTGAGGATCGAGGTTAGGAAGGTCTGGTGGGTTTCGGGCGTCAACCCTGCGAGGATGGGGCGCCACTGTGGTATTTCCACCGCA
>RJWK010058302.1:0-13900 GCA_004363435.1 Platanista minor | reverse complement strand
TTCTTAGATTCCATATATATGTGTTAGCATACGGTATTTATTTTTCTCTTTCTGACTTACTTCACTCTGTATGACAGACTCTAAGTCCACCCACCTCACTACAAATAACTCAATTTCATTTATTTTTATGGCTGAGTAATATTCCATTGTATATATATGCCACATCTTCTTTATCCATTCATCTGTTGATGGACACTTAGGTTGTTTCCATGTCCTGTCTATTGTAAATAGAGCTGCAACATCATATCTTCTTTTTAACTCAAATTGTCTACTTTCTTATAATTTAGAGTTTCTGGGAGACTTCTACCCCAACTTCCTCTGACCCACACTACTTTCAACATTCTTCTTGCAACCTATCCACTTCTGCTTCAGATATTAACAATATGCTCATATCAGGAATTCATCTTTAAAAATTCTTCATCTTTTAAAATTCTTAAGATAAAGTAATTGACCCAATTCATTTTTTTTTTGCTCGAAATATTACTCAACATACATCATACTGTCCATGGTTTAAGTATTCCATGTGATTAGCTATTTTTGGAATAGAGGAAGACTTTTCATAATATAAACATAGCAAGTTATAATATTGAAAAAAATAATTCTACATTAAAGGGATTTGTCATAATATTAATACTGTAATTAACATGTTTCTTTAATCCACATTTAATAAAATAGAAATAGTCACAAATCAAACTTATGACAAGAAACAAATCCACATGATCTCTCAATAACTAATACATAATATGTCATTTTTATCTGTGTATCTGAATGGCTGAAGGACTTCTGGGAGTGTTTATAGGAGAAGAAACAAGTAGTGAATCTAACAGGAACACAATTGTCAGAACCCTCTGTGTACCCTTTGCTCCCTGGGACCTGATAAATATTCCTGGAAAACAACTAACTCCATTTTCTGGGTCCTCTGTTGATTCTTCAGACCTTAGCTTCTATCTGACCTCATTTAGAAAGTTTTCCTGAAAATTTCAAGATTATGTTATCTGAAAGTCATATGTGATGTTATTTCAAAAGTCTGAATCCTGGATTGAAGTTGCTGAAGTCTGGAGACTTGGGAATTCTTCATATCAAAGATAACATCCATACAAAAGGAATAGGAACTACAATTGTTTACGTTATTTTTTTCTAAATAAATCAAAATTATCTGCATATCTTCAGTGACGTCCTGGGGAAAAATTACCAAGAACATGGAAGACAAACATATTCTCACATTTCTTAACACATTTATTATGTGGCATATTTATGAGAGAAGAAATTTCTTATTCTCAGAAAAGTACCTTTCTGTCAATTGTTTAAACAGAAAAGATGCAAATATTTACACTTAAATGTATACTTCATATATTTTTAAGATGCTAATATGATCATGTTAAAATGAATTATTTGTGAAGAGAATTTTAGATCTCTAATTCACTGACATGATTTCCAAAAATGAAAATAATCACCCCTTTATGTAATATATTACACAAACCTTTTTTAAAATTCATAAAATTTTCAAAGATCACAAAAACAGAAGCACTAAAACTTGGAAAGTTCTGTTTTAGTCTGTCTTTGTGCTTAATGGGTTGAAATTGATCTTTTTGTAAGTATAGCAACTAGAATAAACTAATACTCTCAATTTACTTTAAAGAATAAGTAGGCAAAAAAAAATTAAACAGCTGATTACAGTTTAATCTTACCATCCATTATATAGCTAAAAATGTAAGAATTATATCAGATGGGGCTTCCCTGGTGGCACAGTTGTTGAGAGTCTGCCTGCCAATGCAGGGGACACAGGTTCATGCCTGGTCCAGGAGGATCCCACATGCTGTGGAGCAGCTGGGCCCGTGAGCCATGGTCACTGAGCCTGTGTGTCCAGAGCCTGTGCTCTGCAATGGGAGAGACCACAAAAGTGAGAGGCCCGTGTACCACAAAAAAAAAAAAAAAAAATTTATATCAAGTTGATAAATATACCCCCTAAAACAGAACATCTCCCATTTCAATAACAACAGCAATAATTCAGTAAAGTATGAGGCATGAGGTCTGTTCAACATCAAGACATATAAAATATGTATCCTCTCCACAAGAAAGCTATAGTAAATAGAGATATGGCAGAAAAAAAAAAAACTGGGGGAAGATATATTTCTATTTTGAAGGAATGTGGAAAATGTTATACAACTGTATTAATGAAGAGGAGATAGGCCTGAGAAATGAAGCATTCCTAGGAATGAAGGAACTATAAAATGGATTAACATTTCAGAAATCATTTGGATTTTAAAGTATCTCTTCTGACTATGATGGAGTTCTTCCACAATAAAGAACTATAAAAGCTAGAAATGCATTGATCGACCAAGACTGTCATAGCTTTAGGAACAAAGATCTTAGAGATCAAATAAATCCATTAAAGTGAGCCTTACTTTTACCATTGTTTCTCCTCCCCATCCTCATGAAGACATTTAGTCATTCACAGCATGGGGCATACAGCAGCCTACTAAGTATAACCATCTCACTAGACAAGGTTGAGAAAATGTTCACATCAAGGCTACTGGGTCAGCCAGAATTTAAGAGATTAAATCCTTGAGAAAAGGGACCTGAGAAAAATGCATCCCATTATCCACATTACATTATGGATGTAATCAGTTTTCAAAGTTTTTGCTGAAACCTAAGCTGTCAGGTATCAATTTAGAGAAGGAAACACAATATAGAAAGCAACTACTGTGGTGTTAAAAAACAACAAGCTAAAATTTTGTCAGACCCACAGCTAGGGAAGTCAAGACACAGAAATAAGGGCATGCCAGGTAGTGGGGTTCTAGTAAAAACACAAACTTTCTGATGTTGCCTCTAAAGTTCTGTGTCCAAGTAATTAAGGCAAACTAGAAATAGCATAACCTTTCCAACGTCTGAAATCTAATCATGATTGGATCAAACAGATCTGCCTGTACTTTACTTGCCTTCCAGAGGAAAATAAAAAGAGAACAGTAATACTGCTCCCCCCAGACCATAAGTTTTTCATATGCCAAACTCAACATTGAATTAATGCAGTCATTCTGGGTGACAGGATCATATGACTAAAATTCAACAGGAGAAAAGATGCAATGGAAACAGACCTAGAGGCATTTATATATTGTAGTTTTTTTAAAAAACAGATTTATAGCTGTTAGTAAAATATTGAAGAAAATCAATGAAAAGAAGAATTGGCCAGAAAAGTAAAAGCAAGTGGAAATTCTAAAAGTAAAAACACACAATAATTAAAATTCATAAATTAGAACTTAAATTTGAAAGAATGTTAGAAACAGAGGAAGAGAGGATAAGTGGAATGGACAATGGTCAGTAGAAAATATCCAGTTTGAAACACTAGAAAAAAGGAAGGAAAATTCAGAAGGGAGGCTAAGTGACTGTGAAAAGCTCTACTCTACCCATTATTATGAAAAACCCACTTGTACTCTGAGTTAAATGATACCTCCTACCCTCTATAGTGTGGAGACTTTATTACTATTACTAATACTATTGCTGCTACTCTATTACAATTACTACTACTCTATTACAATTACTACATTACTATTAATGGGTCACACATTCTAATGACATCTCCTACTATCAATCTTTGCCTACAGAACTGAGTCACCATGGGAACTTCTTCATAATGCCAAGGTCCCTTCAGCAGCACATTCCTGGGGTCTTGGTAAGTGACAGATATATCATCTGAGCATTCATGAGGAACAAAGTCATCTGGTGTGTTTGTTGGCTTCAGTGAATTCACTCAGTAGTCCCATTTCTCTCAGCCTTTCAATCCCTTCTTTTACCATCTACTACAGTCTTTGTATTATTATTATTATTTTATTATTATTATTATTATTTGCAGTATGCAGACCTCTCACTGTTGTGGCCTCTCCCATTGCGGAACACAGGCTCTGGACGTGCAGGCTCAGTGGCCATGGCTCACGGGCCCAGCCGCTCCATGGCAGGTGGGATCTTCCTGGACCAGGGCATGAACCCATGTCCCCTGCATTGACAGGTGGACTCTCAATGACTGCGCTGGCAGGGAAACCCCTTTGTATTATTTTTACCTCAGTTTATGCCACTGTTTATTCCTCGCTTTTGTGATTTATCCTAGCAGCATATTTATACAAATTTTCTTGTTAAAGCATGTATATTGGGAGTAGGCTTACATATGATAAGCTTTTTATTATCTAAATTTATGCTCTAGGTCCTGCACAATCAGGTTATAGAAACATACATACCAATGAAGGCTTTAGTTCAACTCATCGGGAGCTTTGGTATTAGGAAAACCCTTTAGTTTTGTCCCAAGTTGTCTTGATGTGCTGAGATTTTGTATCTTTGTATTGATTATTCTTTGGATGGATCTGTTCCTGGAAAGACTGATGACCTTGGATGAAGTAATACTCCACTTCTGAGGCAATTGACAATAATGGTTAATAGCCTAGGTCTATCTTCCAGCAGTAATCTCAGCAGCTAAGGGAAAAAGGATCCGGGTGGTATGTAAGAGTGTCCATCAAAATTAAAATAATTACTAAAACTCTAGCAATATTTTTAAAGGAAAAATGAGACAAGTCAGCAATCCAAGTCAAGTGGAGTGGAAGCATTGCTATAGATGTTTATAGTAATTTTAAAAGACCAAGGAATATAGTCTTTAAAAACTTGTGAATACATTTATTGAGAACTTAGTTGTAATGAGGAATTCTGTGAAAAACACAACAAATAAAAACTATAAGAGAAACAAATGTATGAACAATTTTATATTTATTAAAAAATTGAATCCAAATGTAAAAACATTTTCAAGAAAAAAATTGCAGACTTACATTATTTTGCTTGTGAATTTTCCAAACGTATAGAACAAAATAATATTAAATCTATATGTTATTTCATAGTAAAGAAAAAATAAAAACAATTTCTCAACAAAATGTGTAAAGAGTACATAATATTTTTATGCCCATCTGACAAGGATATTTATAAAAAAGGAAGTTATAGTCTAATATTTGTCATGAAAATAGATACAAAAACTAAAAAAAAGTTATTTAAAGAAATTATACTATTTATTGAAAAATTAAAATATCACAATCAAGTTGAAGTTGTTGCAAGACAAAATTATATGTCTCCTGGAAGATAATACAGAAGAATATTTTTATGATATGGGCGTGGTCAAAGGGATTTTTTTTAAATCCAGAGCACAAACAATACAAACCAAAACAACAAAGATTTCTAAAATGAATTTCATTAATTTATTATCTTCTACCTATTAAAATGTAGTATTAGCACAGGGAACTCTACTCAACATTCTAATGGCCTATATGGGAAAATAATCTAAAAAAGAATGCATATATGTATAACTGATTCAGTTTTATGTACACCTGAAACTAACACAACATTGTAAATCAACTACACTCTGATAAAAACATCTCTAATTATTAGAGAAATTTTAAAAATTAAAAAAAATTATGTATATTTTTTAACCTAAAACAAAAAATATGTTAGGAGGGAGAAGGTAGCACTTTCAGTGGAATCTTTCCTTTGAAATTTCATACTTTTTATAGTTAGTTATAGTAGAAACCCTAAAAAAAATAAATGAAAATTAATTTAAAAAATTAAAAAAATAAAGCTGGGTCCTTCTCAGAGAACTTGTACCAACATGTAATGCTGGAGAACTATGGCCATGTAGTCTCATTAGGACCCCCAATTTTAAAAAAATGTCAAAAATTGAAAGGAATTTTACATAAGATGATCCTCAATACCAATGAGCACATGGAAATATGTTCAAATGATTAATTATTAGGGAACTAAACATTAAAACCACAGTGACACCTCTCTGTACCCCAACGAGAAATGCTAGTGCAAAAAAACAAAAAAACAAAAAACTGGCAACATCAGTATTAGTGAGACTACAGTGGAATTGAGGGCTTATACTAAACTGTACAGGACTGTTTATGATACAAAGGTCTTGAAAAGGTAGTCTGAAACAAACTTTTGTAAGGCCTTTGCTCTTGCTCACAAGAGACTCATGGGAAATTGTGTCCCAACAATGATGATCTTGGAATAAATCTATTCTAAGGTTTTTTGATATTATTTTTTCATTTCAGTTGAATTTCTCTGGAAACTATGAAAGCCCATCCCTCCTCTTGGACCTGAGAAAAGCCTATCCCTCATTTAAGGGAGGGAGAGTTTGCCTTCCTTTTCAAAAATGGCAAAAAAAATTATCTCACAGGGTGTATCTTTAAGATTAAATGTGATGATTTTAGTGAAAGATTTAGCTCAGTACAAGGACCATGATAGCAATCAGTAAAAGGTACTTTTCCTTCATGCTATATTCCCATGCAAATACCTGAGACAACTGAATAATAATTTAAAATTTGGAGAAATAAAGTAAAATAAACATTTTGGATGAAAGATACTCTATCAGTTGCAACCATTTTTTATAAGGTAATATTGAGTTTACAGTCTTTGCATGATGAGGTAAATTTATAAAATTCAATATGCTATTAGATCTTAAAAGAATATCACCATATTTAGTTTGTTAAGTGATGGTTAAAAGAAGAATAAATATTTTCTATTAGAAAGTAGGCTTTAATTAAATAGCATTTCAGCAATTAAAGATATCAAAAACAGCACATAGATACCTTTTCTTTTTCTCTAAGCTCAGCTGTAATATACACATGCTGACATGTAGCATTAATTTTTTCCTTTATATATGGCTATATTAACTTTCAAAGTTCACACAGATGAATGTGTACCTTTAAGAAACAGAAGCAACAAAATGATTAAGATCCTGGGTAGAAAGCTTCATTATGTTCTTTTCATTTAAATTTATGCATTTTTTAAAAACATCAATTTTTTACATTTTCTAAGATGTTTACTTCCTTAGATGGTTTTGGGAATACACTGTAACATTTAATGTATAATTTGTGTATGCTCTGTAACTCATATTTAATTCAAGATGTAGAAAAAACTTTATTTCTTTACTCATATTTTATGAACAGAATACCTGTAAGTGATCATGCTTTTTATGTCACTTTCTTACCTAAAAATATAAAGCATAAGCAGCCAGCAGCATCAGGATTGTTTGTGTATCTCTGAAGCCCCTGTCTAGTGTTTATTCTCAGTATTACCCAAAGCAATAGAATATAAATTATTAAGCTGATTTAAAACTCTTCATTTTAGTGTTTAAAATACTCATCAATAAATTCCTGAAGATTCAACATGCATAACTTATCCAGTGTTTCCTGGTGCATTTCTTAGAAATTTTCACTTGGGCTTCAGTCAAGGGGCTAAATTAACTACTAGCTTAATACCTATTGCTAAAGCAGGTATTTCACTGCCAGCATGCATTGTTTCAGCCAATTGTATACTACAAAAGTTAACATCACCAATCCTGTTCCCTTTACTTGGGTGATTTTTTTGCTCTCTAATCTATTTTTAAAATAATACTTAGGAAAAAAAAAACTACCATAAAAATTCAGAACAGAAACCAATCACTACATTTAAGTATTATTTGACTTCACTTTTCTCCATCCCCCCAATCTCATTTATGTGACTTTTCTCTACATTTCCCATATATCCACAATTCTTTGGATGCTGTAATAATTTCTGAAAATAGATACTACTTTCTCTATTTAATTTTGGAACACTTTATTGAATTCTTGATGTTGTAAATATCAGGAATATAAGCCAGGAAATATTTCAAGCTCAGTTTCTAGAAGCATATTTTGATTAAACCCTCTCCACTTTGCAATTTCTTTTGCCAGTGTGTTAGACAGAGAGATACTCTGTCCAATTCCCCTTTAAGAGAAGATTTGATACCCATCTATGGGAAATGCAATCAGCACTCAAATTCCATTTTTAGTTCCTTCAAGGTCTAACTCAGCTTCAGAAACTAACTGCCTCGCCTGAGGTAATTTCCTGAAAAATTTAAGACTGTAGATGCCTGGACTTCCATCTTAACATGGAAACCTATTTGCTCCAGAACACCTTACTAATCTGGACAAGGTTTTGTAAAGGCTTTATGACTGCTAAACCATCCATGCCTCTTTTTGTTCCTTGCACAGTTGTTCCTACATAATAAATAATTGGTACCCCAAACTCCATTCCAACTTCTGCTTCTAAAGAACTGCAAGAGTTGATGCCAGAAGCAACCTGAGAAAATAAATTATAAGCTAATCCAGTTTGAAATGTTAACTGCCATAACTAGAAGGAAATGGAAAACAGAGAGCCCCTGGCTATTCAACTTTCAAAATCCTTACTGATGGTGAATTGGCAGGGTGTACTGGTAGAAGGGAATAAAATAGATGGTGCTATGTATCAAATGTTTGAGATATAGAGAAGAAATAGAAGTTATAAGTAAAATAAGATCAGATGACAATTGTTAACTGCCATTAATGCTCTAAAGCAAAATAATAAACAGTTTGGCTACTGGCAGGTTCAAAGCAAGATGTGAAAGTTAGAGGAAATCCTTAATTTCATACAAAGAAGTTCCCATCTTTTACATCATAATGGTAAAGGCTAGGAACAAGTTCAAGATCAAGTCCAAGATGTAAGAGTGAGTGTCTAAACATCATTTATGATTAAATGTCCAACAAAAGCAACTATTTTTGACAATGTCAGGGTTCTAATTGGAAAAACCTGGTTCTTTGACACAACAAATGGTTACATCTGCATGGATGCCCTGAAGATTTTAATTTTGAAGATTTCTTTGAACGTTTTGAGCCTGCTCTTGTAATCCATTCCTACCTGTTAAAAAGTAGAATTTCTTTCTGTTTTGCACTTAAAGACAATATGGAAGCCTGTACCCTACAGTGAGAAGAAAAAAATCTCCTCAGGATTTGCTCCCTTCTTTCCTCCTGGCCACTGGACTTAAAATTAAGATTAAGTTATAGCAGGACTCAGTTTGAGATATGCCAGTCCACATAAGGGAGGAAAGTGGTTATTTCCCAAATAATAGCTAGATTTATAACTTTATAACAGCAATATTTGACGAAATGAGCAGGGGAGTAAACTTTGAGGATCCTTGTCTCATAGAGTAGTATATAAAATGAGATAAGAAAGAGTGTTTTTTGTTTTGTTTTGTTTTGTTTTTGTTTTTGTTTTTGTTTTTGTTTTTTTGAGTGTATACTCTCCATACAGGATGTAGCACTCTAACAATTTTCCAGGAGATGGTGAGAATTGCTACTAGGATGTCCCACACTGAGCAAAGCTGAAATGCAAGAATTGCCATGACATATGCTTCAGAGAAGAAAGGAAGCTGAAATGGATGTTTTATGCCTGACTAGAGGACCTATCAGAAGATTACATTCCATGGGAAATCCCAAAAGAACGACCATTTATCAGGGCTATGAGGAATATCTTTTAGAGACACCAATATCACTAAAACGTTCATTAGTGATATGTTGACAAGTCAGAATAAGCAAGTGGTTGTTTAGAAAATCACTCTGGTTGTTTAGGAAAGCATCTGCATTCTCAAAGGTGAAAGATAAACTCTGTGAAGATTCAGCAGCCTTCTATATCTATAACATGTTTAGGTTTCCGTTGGTCAGTGACATGTCAGTACATTCACTTGAGAGTAAAAAAGAAAATGGAATTTCATTTATTTTATGACATAGAGGAGGTGCCTCTTCAGGTTCTGGAAGCAGCAATCTTCTCTTTTTAAAAGTGCTGCTTCTACAGATATACTAGATAACAGAAAAGGTAGCCAGATTTAAATAAGACCCATAGCAGGAAGAGGTTGTGTGGCAGCTCCATACTGTAGTACACTCAACCATGCCTGGTAGGCTATGAAATTCAGTAGATGGTCTATGTTGGAGCTGAGTGAGGGGGAAAAGTAATTTGTAGAGTTGAAGAGAATTTCTTTGAACAACAACTCTTGGCATGATTTGGGCCCATTTAGAAAGGAGATACCTGAATACAAAACACAAATTGACCACATGACTGAGACTGCCCATTATGAGCAGAATTGTATCAGACACAACAAGGTGATAGGTCAAGATGGCTCAACCACAATTTGAATACCTCCAAGTGTATTAATAGAATCCTTGAAAACCTAAAAGCAAACAGAAACAGAATTATGATGGACTATAAGAGAACTAAAAATGGTGTAACATATGCATAAGAAATAGAACAAAAAGAGAAAGGGACAGAAGAAATATTTGAAACAATAATAAGAATTTATACAAATTAATTTTAGACACAAAATCATAGATCCAGCAAATTCAGACAAAGCTAAGTGGGACAAATGTCAAAAAAAAAACCCAAAAAAAAAACCCTCCAACAGTCAATCATATCATTTTCAGACTAAAGAAAATCAAAGATAAAAAAAAAAAAAAAAACCACTGAGAAAAGCCAGAAAAAAAAGAAGCAGTTTACCTATAGAGGAACAAAGATAAGAATTATGTCCAACTTCTCCTTAGAAACCAAGCAAGCAGAAAGAAAATGGAATGAAATATTTAAAGTGTTGAGAGAAAAAAGTACCAACCTAGAAGTCTGTATCATGAAAAATTATCCTTCAAATTAAAGAATAAATAAAGACAATCTCAGATGAATGAAATTGAGGGAATTTGTTACCAGTAGACATGCCTTGCAAGAAAAGTTAAAAGAAATTATTTGGTGATATTTGGTCTTCGACACTGGTTCTCAACACAGATCCCCTACATCTCTTGGAATTTTCTGAATGATATCAGTGTATTTTGTTCTAATGAGGTGACTATTGGGATCCTGGTTGGGGGCTCATCACGAGAAAGACCAAGCCATGATTAGAAGCTTAGAATTTTCAGCCTCACCTCCCATTCTACAGAGAGGAGAGAGGGGCTGGAAATTGAGTTAATGATCAATCACACCTATGTGATAAAGCCTGTATAAAAATCCCAAGACTATGGAGCTCAGGGAGATTCTGAGTTTGTGAACATGTGGAGGTGCTGAAAGTGACACACTTGGATAGACCATGGAAACTTCATGCCCCTTCCCACATACCTTGCCCTATGTATATCTTGCAACTGGATGTTCACCTGTATGCTTTATTGTATCCTTTTATATTAAACTGGTATAACAGATAGTAAACTGTTTACTTAAGTTCTGTAAACTGCTCTAGCAAATTATTGAACCTACAGAGGAGGGGCTGTGGGAACCCTGACTTATAGCTGGTGGATAAGAAGTATAAGTGACAACATGAGGCTTGACATTGGCATCTGAAGTGTGTGTGTGTGTGTGTGTGTGTGTGTGTGTGTGTGTGTGTGTGTTTGGCTGTCAAGTGGGACAGAGTCCTTAACCTGTGGGACCTGTGGGATCTGAAGCTATCTCAAGGTAGATAGTACCAGAATTCAGTTAAATTATAGGACACACCCAGCTGGTGTCACAGAGAAGGAAATAAAGGAAGTGAAAGTCATTGAGGAAATTTACAAAAGCAAACTATGACTTTATTAGCAGAAATATCATCAAGTCAAGTATCAACTGGCATTGAATGCCATAAAATTAATTTAACTTCTAAGCATTTAATTTTATAGATTCCTTAGCTAGGCACACTATTGGTCAGTAAAGGCTCTCATTTCAAGATTTTGCTTAATTAAAAAGTTTCCTTATATTCAAATATAATTTAAAAATTTGAATTTATTCATAACTACATATTAATGCTAATGCATGGTAGAGACTCCCCTATGGATAAAACACCTCCAGATGTTACAGATATATCTAGTGCAAAGTTACAATCAAATTGAGGTACATATCTTAAAAGTTGATTTATTTTTCTATTGTGTATTTAATTTTGGATTCAGGACATTTTGCACATATATGTTTTTTGTTGTTGAAACTGCTATATTATAAGACAGCTTTGTGATTGTTAACATGAATATTCAATCATTTTATACCTTGTAGAAAATAAAACATAAGCAACAACTATGTCTAGCTGTTTTATATAAATATGTTATTTACTTTGGTGATATTGTATTATATTTCTAACTGTAGTTTCTAGAACTAACAATGAAGAATAAAGAAATATGGCATTTTTTTTGTGATTACTGGAATAACTTGCATTGTTTGTACTGCACATGGAAAGAGGCATTTTGCATTAGAAAATAGAAAATTGTCATGAGCTAATTTTAAGTTAACCAGACCCTTGTTCTAATTAATTCATTATACATGAGAGTGACTTTTACTTTGTTTAAAAACATATGGCTGAATCTATTATATGGATAGATTTGAATAGATTTTATTCTTGGTTCATATATAAGAATTTTAACTAGTTCTCCTAAAACACAATTTTTCTTCCTTGAATAGTTTTCAAGCAAACTGACCTAACAGTATCAATCTTATGACATATGATGTGGTTTTGATACATTTGTATTTGAGGTTTATTCTCACATATTTTAGATTGCTATAATTAAAATTTTCTATATCATGGTATTTTAAACACTGCTAGGAGTGTTTATAGAATTTGAAATTTGAAAACTTAGAGTAAAATAAATCCATAGTCTACCATCAAAATAAATGAAAAAAATACATCTTAAATCATTCTCGGATTTGTTATTTTTCCTCTTCAAAACCTTCAATGCATTTCTTGTTTGTGTTTTTTTCTGAATTTTATTTTATTCACTTTTTTATAAAGGAGGTTTTTATTAGTTATCTATATTATACATATTAGTGTATATATGTCAATCCCTGTCTCCCAATTCACTCCACGACCACAACCACCCACCCACCCTGCTTTCCTCCCTTGGTGTCCATACATTTGTTCTCTACATCTGTGTCTATATTTCTGCATTGGAAACCAGTTTGTCTATAATTCTGCATTGCAAACCAGTTCATCTGTACCATTTTTTCTAGATTCCATGTATATGCATTAATTTACAGTATTTGTTTTTCTCTGTCTGATTTAACTTTACTCTGTGTGACAGTCTCTAGGTCCATCCACGTCTCTACAAATGACCCCATTTTATTCATTTTTATGGCTGAGTAATATTCTATTGTATATATGTACCACATCTTCTTCATCCATTTGTCTGTCGATGGTCATTTAGGTTGCTTCCATGACCTGGCTATTGTAAATAGTGCTGCAATGAACATTGGGGTGCATGTGTCTTTTTGAATTATGGTTTTCTCTGGGTATATTCCCAGTAGTGGGACTGCTATGTTATATGGTAATTCTATTTTTAGTTTTATAAGGAACCTCCAAAATTTTCTCCACAGTGGTTATATCAACTTACATGCCCACCAACAGTGCAAGAGGGTTCCCTTCTCTCCAAACCCTCTCCAGCATTTGTTGTTTGTAGATTTTCTGATGATGCCCATTCTATACAGTGTGAGATGATACCTTGTTGTAGTTTTGATTTGCATTTCTCCAATAATTAGTGATGTTGAGCAGCTTTTCATGTGCTTCTTGGCCATCTGTATGTCTTCTTTGGAGAAATGTCTATTTAGGTCTTCTGCCTATTTTTTAATTTTTTTTTATTTGTTGTTGTTTTTTTAATATTGAGCTGCATAAGCTGTTTATATATTTTGGAGATTAATCCATTATCAGTTCTTCATTTGCAAATATTTTCTCCCATTTTGAGGGGTGTCTTTTCATCTCGTTCGTAGTTTCCTTTACTGTGCAAAAGCTTTTAAATTTCATTAGGTCCCATTTGTTTATTTTGTTTTTATTTTTATTTTATTTTATTTATTTATTTATTTATTTTTACATCTTTATTGGAGTATAATTGCTTTACAATGGTGTTAGTTTCTGCTTTATAACAAAGTGAATCAATTATACATATACATATGTTCTCATATCTCCTCCCTCTTGCATCTCCCTCACTCCCTATCCCACCCATCCAGGTGATCACAAAGCACTGAGCTGATCTCCCTGTGCTATGTGGCTGCTGCCCACTAGCTATCCACTTCACGTTTGGTATTGTATATATGTCCATGCCACTCTCTCACT
>RJWK010058301.1:0-13900 GCA_004363435.1 Platanista minor | reverse complement strand
GGGGTGTAGGGGAATACACTTCCCAGAGCCCCAAGAGGAGGAAGCGCCGTGTCCTCCCCGTTGGAGCTTTAAAACAAAACAAAACAACCCCAAACTCTTGGGAGTTCTCGGCCAACGACTTCCAGAATCCTCTTCGTGTGAAGCAGTTCTCTAACGCCGATAGAGCTTAGCTTTATCTCACTGACAAACAAAACATGCTAAACAAATATTTGAAGAGTCAGAATCTTAAAAGCCTGTAAGAAATAGATCAGTGTAATAGAACTATACCCCCTCTACCAGAGGAAAAAAAAAGGGGGGGAGGGGAAATGACAGGCTTAAAATGCAGTTTCAGACGATTTTTAGATGAGTGAAAGACCCAAAAAATGCAACAGGGGCAGATTGTATTGTCGATTTCCACTATCGTTAACAGAACAGTCAAATAATTCAGAACTTGGCTGCTGAAGACAACAACACATGGAGTGAAAAGACAAGCTTCAGCATGGACTGTGTGATCAATTTCTCAAAGCAATCAGGGCCATTGTAATCAATCCTCAGGGAGTTTCTGAATTTGAAAGACAAACACGTTGTTGTTACTTAGGTGTTTACACAAGTCACTACAAAGACTGTATAAACAGTCATTCAAATATATTGATAGAAGAAATCTGCACATACTGAGGTATGGGGAAGTCATTCTGGCTTTTACGTAATTTAACTTTAAACTTTACGCTAACTAAAACAGCCTGTTTTGTGGCCTAGTAAACATACATCTGCTTTAACCATTAAAGAGAAGGGTGCAGGACTTTCCTGGTGGTCCAGTGGTTAAGAATCCGCCTGCCAATGCAGGGGACATAGGTTCGAGCCCTGGTCCGGGAAGATCCTACACGCCGCGGAGCAACTGAGCCCGTGTGCCACAATTACTGAGCCCGTACGCCACAACTACTGAAGCCTGAGTGCCTAGAGCCCGTGCTCTGCAACAAGAGAAGCCACCGCAGTAAGAAGCCCGTGCACCGCAACGTAGAGTAGCCCCCGCTCGCTGCAACTAGAGAAAGCCCACATGCAGCGACAAAGACCCAATGCAGCCAAAAATAAATAAATAATAAAAATATATTATTAAAAAAAAATTTTTTTTTAAAAAGTGTGCAGTGTCCAGAAGTAAAGAATGCCCGTTTTGAAGAGAAAAAAATGCCTCCCTTCCTGGGATGTCAATGTTAGCGTTCCTTCAATGATAAGGCTCCCTGGAGCTGAGGCCATGCTGACTTGTAATGTGAGTGCTAATGTCTTTTTTGAAACCTTGAAGGAATATACTCCTGTCATGTTTGATGTTCTTTGTTCTGACAAGATATAAAACTGTGCTGAAAACTATGCTTCTTTGGAACAGTTCCTCAGAGCTATCTGAGAGGCCATCTCCCAAGCTACAGTCTTCAGTTTGGCTTCTATTCTTATTATAGGTTGATTATTGATTATTTCCATTAACAGTATGACAGAATTGATGTTTCAAAGAAATGAGACTGGAGAGAAGAGAGGAATAAAACTATCCACATATCCATGACAATATATTTTTGCCTTTCTCATTTCCAAACATATATTCCTTTTTCTGTTATCCTTAGCAGCTGTCTCTTATGGAGCACTTAGTGTGTGCCAGGGACTACTCCCAACTCTTTAGACTCCGGGATCTCACTTCATCTTCACAACTTTTTTTAGGTGAATACTATTATTTCCTCTATTTTACAGTTTACAATGGAGCCAGAGGCAGAGAGAGTTAAGTAATTTGCCCATGTTACTAAATTGGTAAGTACTAGAGCCAGGTGTCAAAATTTGGCATTTGACAACCAGAGCCTGAGAGGTAACCATTACACTAACCACATCTTGTATAATCAACGTGAACAGAATGTTTAACTTCAATCAATTTTTTTCTCCTTCCTTATGCCAGAAAGCTGTAGCCTAACATGGAAAGTCAATCCTTTTCACATGCATGTCTATCCAGTGCCCTTAACGGAAGGTCCCAATACTCTGGCCAGCCTCACAAACAGGAATCTTCCAGATGCTTGTTTCCCTCTTCAAATCTGCTTTCCACACTACATGTCCAGCCATGGTGAATCACTTGTACTCCTACAGAAAGTTTTTTTGTACCTGCTGTTCCTTCTTGTCATATACTGCTGCTGTTCTATTCACTTCTAGGCCATAGCTTAAATATTCCCTGCTCCAGTAAGACTTCTTGTTGAGTTCTTGTCTTGCAGACTAACACAAACCGTGCATGATAACCACGCTCACAGACTTGGTTGGACTCAGGCTGCCTAGGTTAAAGTACTCGTTCTGCCACTTACTCTGTGAACTCTGTCCCTTCTTCTTCGTCTGTAAAGTGGAAATAATAATAGGATTGCTATGAGGAAGATACATGTAATAAACACACGTAAAAGCACTGGAAACTCTGCCTGACTCACGACCACCTACAATAAGTTAGCAAATATTCTCAGATGGTAAACACAGGGCGCATTAATTAGAGGTAGCCGGTTTCTAAGTAAGTTTTCTTTAGATCATTAAAATATTGTCAATAATTCATGTGTATCAACTTTTGACGGCTGTGGAAAACAATGAGTAGATTCTGCAGCCCACTGAAAGCGAGATAAAGGATCACTAAAGTTTATATTGGCCTCTTTTACTGTTTCCTAAGTCCGTTTCAGGAACTCCGAATAAAATCTAACTGAGCTGCAGGCCTCTGTTTCAGGATATTGGGCAGCTACGCCAGCCACAAATACCGGAGAATTTCTCCCTGCCCGTCTTTGGTGCTACTTACACTTGACAGAATATGACATTCTCCCTGCAACAAAGTAGCACGCAGCCACAGGGGGGAAACAGATCAGGAACCAAGATTCAGAAGATTGGACTGTTTCGAGCCAAACTTCAAAATAAAGCAACCAAATTCATAATTATTCCTATCCCACGTTCAATGTTTCTATGTCCCTAAACTTTCTCACCTACCTAACTACCATCCTCCTGGCTGCCAGGAATGAAAACTGTGAAGTTAACAGCTGCTTTCCTTTGCCCTTCATATACACTCAATTTATGTTCATGGATTTTAAATTCTAATGACTCCATGACTGGGGTTCGTTTTTTGCTTAAATTATGCCATCTTCTCTTCCTCCCAATCTCCCCAAAAGTATCTTGTGTGTGAAGGGGAATGGACACAATTAGATAGGCAAAACTTTGACAAAGGTTGCAGATGACTGATGGGGTGGTGGGCAGGTTTCATTACACTATTTTCTCTGTTTTGTGTATGTTTGGGCCTTTCCTTAGTAAAAATTTAGGAAGAAATACCATGCACAGTACAGCTCCAATGCAAAATGCATTAAAAATGTTATCTCTAAACCTTGAGATTATGGGTAATTTCATTTCTTTACTTTTTACAGTTCTATATTTCCTAATCTCTCTATAATGGGCATACATTCCATACAAGCCCCAAACCACTTCCAAACCTGATAGAAAAAAAGACTTCTTTAAACCATTCACGTGACTATTTCTGATGATTTAAAAAAAAAAAAAAAAGTACAGCATAGAGATTAAAAACCCAGGTTTGAGGCTTCAGCTCCTCTGGTTCAAATGGTAGTTCTGTCTCTTACTAGCTATTAAGTCTTGGGCAAATAAGATAAACTCACAAGAGTAAATTAAAAAAAAAAAGAATTTTTCCTTGTCCAAAGGGTCTGTTTCTCCTGTCCTTTTTCTTAGAGCAACGCCATAAAAAACCCAGTGCTTTTGGACCCTTTCTTTAACCTTTCCATATGCCTGAAAATCTTGTTAGAGGCTAAGGAAGCCTCTTACCAAGTTTACAACCCAGAAGCGTTTTTCAAAGTCCTGGGGTTTTTCCCTTTAGAATGTAAACATCTTAGAAAATAAACCGGCGTCCCAGTCACTGTGGGAGTGTAACGAAGGTGCCTTTCGGTGAGTTGTAAATCTGCTAGCAGGGGAGATCAGAAATATTTCATTATTCCTTCAGAGAAAGTCAATTAACAAAACATTCCCAAATAAATTTAAGATGAATTTATCAAAGAATTTGCAGTAAATGGTGGCAGTCACTTCCTCTTATAGGAAAACAAGATACCATTAATCTTGAGAATGTACCAAGTCGTCAAAAATAGACTAGCACGTAATTGCTTGACTGTATAAATAGTGTTAAATTTCTTTCTCTGTAATCTCTTTCCACAAGTTATCTACAACACTGTACTCTGGAAATGTTTATTCAGTAATAAGATTGCTTTCTTTTCGACACTGTGTAGAGAGAGAGGACTTTGTGTGTTAGGCGGGTGCTTGCTTTCCCCCAAACAATACCTCCGTTTCCTTATCTGTTAAGAAAAAAAAAAAGAAAAAAAGCCTAATAGCTTTACCTACCTCATAAGGCTGTTGCGGTCATTTAATTAAGTTAATTTGTATAAAATGATAAGGGACTTATCAATGGTTAACGACACTACTTTAGTGAGGAGGATAACGAGGCCAAGACAGAACAGGTAACTCGCATAACGTTATACCGCTAGAAAGTGGCAGAGCTGGCTGGTGGGAGAGGGAAGCCGGTTGGAGCGCCGGGAGGCCTTCAAACCAGGCGACAAGCGACTCGGGCTGCCCCCAACACAGGGCTGCACGAACCTCTCCAAACGGGAGGCTCAGCGGAGGGGAACACAAACTTCCCCCAACCCCATACTCTGCAGCCGACAGCAGCTTCTCTTACTCTCCCCGAGGACGGGGGCCAGGGCCTCGCTGGCTTCCCGCCCAGGCTTGGAGAGCCCAGTCTTGGAGGGGCTCCGGGGATCGAAGACCCACTTACCTGAGGGGAAGGTGGGCAGTAGCCCACCCCTCCTACAGCGAAAGCGCCGCCTTCCCAATAGAGGGAGCCCGTTGACCACTTCCCAGAATTCCCCAGCACTGCCGTCCAGTAGCGGAAGTGCTCTGGGCTGCACGGATCTCAGACTACACTTCCCAGAATGCCCGAGAGAAACGGGCACGGAACTCTTGCAGTGGGCTCCTGAAACACTCAGGGTAGGGGAATTTTAAGAGCTTTTTGTTGCTGCTGTTGTTGTTGTTATAGAATTGCTTTAATTCAGTTCTCTCCGCCTTACAAGCCGGCAGCGGCCTGCCATGCTCCTTACAATACTGAGCCTGTAACTGCTGTTATCAAAATATACATCTGTGTCACCATTTAAAAAACCGCAATTGCTGCCCCTCACGTCTTACGACAAGAAATGCCAGCGCGGAGTTTGGCAAAGTTGTCCAATTTGGCGCTGCTGCTGTCTTTCTTGGTGGCTCCTACCCATTCTGTTATTGAAAGCTAAGCATCACTTTAGCCGTGGTCAAGGGGCTTGAGAGGAGCTCAGGGTAGGGAGGAGTCCGTAGTAAAACCTTAAAGAGCTGCCTGTAGGAATAAGGATAAAAGGGCAATGGATCGCCTTTGGCGGAGACTGAAACCAAACTCCAAATTACCTCAATTACTTGAAATTGGATTAGAGTGAAGCTCTTTTGTTAGTATCTTCAAGCATCTAAAGGACTAGGGGAGAGAGCACCATCATAGGCTTCAAATTCTTTCTATAATTTAAAAACAGATTAATACTGGACAAAGCAGTCCTTGAAGAAAAAAGCATTGTAAGATATACAAAGAAACAATAAATTTCAAATTATCACAATTAACAGCGGCACATAATGTAAAAGCAAACCTGACAAAGCAAAATGGACAGAAGCACAAGGAGAAAAGCAAAACTCTCAGTTAGACTGGGCGTTTTCAATGCATATTTAGGAAGAAATGTGGAACTTTAAAAGCATATACTAAAACAGAAGAGAAGCTGAATCTGAAAATTAAAACATCCCCCTCAGGAATTTAATAAACAAATGACAAAAAATACAGTAAGTATATGGAAGGAAATGAGATTCATGAAATAGAAAAATAAGTGGATTTTTTTTAAAAAGGGCCAAAAGAACATTCTGTGACTAAAACAATAAAATTGACAAAGTCCAGTAACAGTGATGAAGAAAAAAGACAGAAATGGCATTATTACCAATTTCAGAAGTTAAAAAGGGAGCATCACTAAAGGTTTTAACAGAACATTTTGAGGAATATTATAATGATAAATTTGAAAATATATGTGAAATGGTTATAAATTCCTAGAACGATCACATTTAAAGCTAAAATAAAATTACACAAAAATTACACATAATACCTAGTGATAAAATGTTGAAATTTTTACCTCCAAGAATGAAAATCAGGAGCATTCCCTGGCAGTTCAGTGGTGAGGACTCTGTGCTTCCACTGCAATGGGCCCGGGTTTGATCCCTAGTTGGGGAACTAAGATCCTGCAAGCCACAACCCACTGATGGTAACGCTCTTAGCTACAAATGCCTGAGGCACTCACCTGGGCTCCGAATTACTCACACAGAGCCCCACAGACGTTTCCCCGACTGGGGCCAGTGTTGTGGCTGGGCCAGCCTTTATGGTTCTTATTATTATCACAAGATACACTCCAGCAAAACACCATTAGGGAAACCATTGGGCTTCCCTGGTGGCACAGTGGTTAAGAATCCTCCTGCCAATGCAGGGGACATGGGTTCAAACCCTGGTCCAGGAAGATCCCACGTGCCACGGAGCAACTAAGCCCGTGTGCCACAACTACTGAAGCCCATGCACCTAGAGCCTGTGCTCCACAAGAGAAGCCACCGTGATGAGAAGCCTGCGCACCGCAACAAAGAGTAGCCCCCGCTCGCCGCAGCTAGAGAAAGCCCGTGCATAGCAACGAAGACCCAATGCAGCCAAAAATGAAATAAATAAAATAAATTTTAAAAAATTAGAGAACTTTGAAAAACAAGATCTATTACTCACAGATACTCTCTACTTTCTACCTTGCTGTGTGGCCTTTGGGCATGCAGAAGTCACTGATCTTATACCATGTTCCCGTTAAAAGTTCCACTTCGGTAGCTGGTTATGCCTGGATTCTCAGAATTCCTACTTGGTAGAGAGAGCTCGGCCCTGGGGCCCTACCTTTATTAGGCTTCAGGGGTGGGTGTGTGGGGTTTCACGTAGGTTCACTCATTATCTGGCTAACCTGAAGCTTAAGAGTGAGAATTAGGGTGTGGGAGAGTGGAGGTAGGCTCACTCAAGTAAGTGGTCAGGTATCTAGGTTGCCAGGGGCTTCTGAAACGGGAACTTCAAGGGTGTGGGTGGCCTAGTGGTTATCCACTAGTGGTTATCCTTATCTGGTTGCTTTGCTAGGAGCTGTGTCATACAGCGGCAATATGTTTATACAAAATGGATGTCTTTTCATAAATCGTAGCAATGTTCTCTTAGGTCAGTCTCCCAAGGCAATAGAAATAAAAGAAAAAAATAAACAAATGGGACTTAACCTTATAAGCTTTTGCACAGAAGAAGAAACCATAAACAAAATGAAAAGACAACCTACAGACTGGGAGAAAATATCTGCAAACAATGCAGCCGAAAATGGCTTAATTTCAAAAATATACAAACAGCTCATACAACTCAATAACAAAAAAAAAAAAGAAAAAGAAAAAACAAAGCAACCCAATCAAAGCATGGGCAGAAGACCTAAATAGACACTTCTCCAAAGAAGACATACAGATGGCCAACAGGCACATGAAAAGATGCTCAACATCACTAATTATTAGAGAAATGCAAATCAAAACTACAATGAGATATCACCTCACACCGGTCAGAATGGCCATCATCAAAAAGTCTACAAATAATAAATTTTGGAGAGGGTGTGGAGGAAAGGGCAACTCTTCTACACTGTTGGTGGGAATGTACATTGGTTTAACCACTGTGTAAAACAGTATGGAGGTCCCTTAAAAAACCTAAAAATAGAGTTACCATACAATCCAGCAATCCCACTCCTGGGCATATATCAGAGAAAATTCTAATTCAAAAAGATACATGCACCCCATTGTTCACAGCACTATTTACAGTAGCCAAGACATGGAAGCAATCTAAATGTCCATTGACAGATTAATGGATAAAAAAGATGTGATATATAGATATAGATATAGATATAGATACACACACACATACACATATACACAATAGAATACTACTCAGCCATAAAAAAGAATGAAATAATGCCATTTGCAGCAACATGGATGGACCTACAGATTATCATATTAAGTGGAGTAAGTCAAAAAGAGAAAGGGCTTCCCTGGTGGCGCAGTGGTTGAGAGTCCGCCTGCCGATGCAGGGGACGCGGGTTCGTGCCCCGATCCGGGAAGAGCCCACATGCCGCAGAGCGGCTGGGCCCATGAGCCTGAGCATCCGGAGCCTGTGCTCTGCAACGGGAGAGGCCACAACAGTGAGAGGCCCACGTACAGCAAAAACAAAACAAAACAAAAAACAAAAAAAACAAAAAAAAAGAGAAAGATGAATACCACAAGATATCACTTATATGCGGTCTCTAAAAAAATGATACAAATGAACCTATTTACAAAACAGAAACAGACTCACAGACACAGAAAAGAAACTTACAGTTACCAAAGGGGAAAGGGGGAGAGGGATAAATGAAGAGTTTGGGATTAACAAACTACCATATATAAAAGAAATAAACAAGGTCCTTCCTACTTTATAGCACAGGGAACTATATTTACCTTGTAATAAACTATAATGGAAGAGAATATGAAAAAGGATATATATATGTATAACTGAATAACCTTGCTGTACACCAGAAACTAACACAACATTGTATATCAACTATACTTCAATTAAAAAACAGAAAAGAAAAAAATAGATGACTTTTTAAATGGATGTCTTGGCAATCAAAAGCTTAATGTCAGACATTTACACTACAGGGTTCAATACCAGTCAGGGTTCACTTAGAAAAGCCACGTCACTATGATTTTAGAGATAAGGGAATTTTTAAATAGGAATTAGACCATACACAAGCCTGGAGGGAGAAATCAGAGCTTGTCGGAATTCTGAGAATCCAGGCATATCTAAGCGGAAGCATGGTACGAGAGCGGTGAATTCTGTGAACACAAGCCCAATTGCCACAATTCGTTTTTTGTAAAATGACTTCCCGGAACACGAGCAATGATGGATGGAATACAATGACAGAGAATAAAGCATTCTGTAAGCTCCACAGATGGTACTTTTATCAGAAGCGCTGGAAGAGGAAAGGCAGTTCCATATCTACAGCAACTGGTTTTTCCAGTGAAAAGAAAGTGCTGTCCCTTCCATGATGGAAGTGGTCTCATGTAATCAAATTCCCAGCAGGGGGTTGGGGAGTCCCCTTTGGAGAACAGCACCCAAATCTTCCTCCTCATTCAACTGATCACACAGTACTCCTCATGAGGTCACAGGCATGGGCTGTGAGATGGGAGTCGCTGTAGAAGGAACTGGAGCTCTGGGAATTTGAGCCACTTGTTTGTGCAACTCACTTGTGACTTTGAGCCCAGTCTCATACCTATCACTTCCACTAGATGATGAAGTGCTGCTGATATGCCCAGATTTATGAATTCATTGCATAACTTTCTGGCTCTTGGCCATGTATTTAGTTTTAACTAGGGACCAGTAAAGCCAGAAGCTGCTTTCACAGGAGTAATGTCACATGCAGACGATGACATAACTCTGCTCCCAAATCCTAAATATTTGTGTTGTGATCTCCATGCAGCATCCCTATCTGTCACAGACACTGCCTACATTACCAGGTACATACAGACATTATCAGGGATCATATAATTATTTTGGTAAAGAGCCATGTATTAAATGGTTTAGGCTTTGCAGACCACTCAATCTCAGTCACAACTACTCAACTCTGCCATTTTAGCACGAAAGCACCCGTAGGCAATATATGAGTGGTCATGGTTGTTTCAATAAAATCTTACTTACAGAAACAAGTGGCAGCCAGATTTGACCCATGGATTGTAGTTTGCCAATCCTTGAACTACACTGTGAAACAAGATTGGACAGTGATGTAGCCCGGAGCTGGGTCAATAAAAATGTATTGATAGCCCTACCAGATGAAACTGAACTTCAATGGATGATATTTGCTAATAGGTATAGAGAAAAAAAAGCACATGTCAGTTCAGTAGCTGCATATGAGGTGCCAGCAGATGTGTTCTCTAGCAATAAAGCCACATCTGGAGCTGCAAATGGCATTAACTCCTAATTAAGTTTAAAATAATCCCATGTCATTCTTCAAGATTCACCTGTCTTCTGCACAGGTCAAATGAGTGAACTGAATGGGAATATGATGGAAATCATGACCCCTGCAGCTTTCTGGATACTGCTAGTGGCACTAATCTCTTCAATCCTTCCAGTAATATAATACTGCTTTTGGTTTTCTGTTTTGGTACGTACAAGACAGTTATCGTGTTCACTTGTCCTTTCTTATCAAAATTGCCCTTGTACCATGGGCTAGAGAACCAAGGTGAGGATTCTGCCAGCTGGTTATTCCAATTGCAACTCTGCATTCCGGAACTTGGTAAATAACCAGAGGATGAGTGCAGGGATCCATTTAGACCAGCTCATGTGGATGGACCCAAGCAAAAACATCCCTTAATTATTTGTCATTTATAAGTCCCTGTACTAACCAGTAAACCACAATGCCATTTTGGGGTCCAGTTAATGTCAGCTCTAGTGTCCGGTGCTTCCTTCATCTTCTGGTGACTTCCACTTACCTAATGCACAACCTCCATAAAATGCGGCTGGAAGTCATGCTGAAGAAGTCTAGGGATGATTTATGGTATTGGTAGTATACCAGGGTATATCCTCCCTCAAGGGGACCCGGCCTGCCCTTCATTCAAGATGCTCTGGAAATGGGAACTGACTCATGTTATGGAATTGGCTGAGGGACCACAACTCTCATGCTGATTCAGGTCAGACATGTTCATCAGACCTAGAGCTTTTCTCCTGATTCAAATCAAGTAGGGTATTAGTAGACTTCCCATTTATTTCAGCCCTAGAGATAGCACAGGAGCAAATGTAAAAACTCTCTGTGTATCAAACCATTCTAATGATCCCTTTCATTTTGCTGTTCATTGTGAAAAACACGCTCACTTTATCTCTACCAATGAAGTGTTTCCACTTGACCAATGATGCCCCACGATCCCATTAGCCTCACTAAATTTAGGGAGCCCATTATGATGACATAATTTCCCTCTCTCATTCCTGGCCTGCAGAGAAGAGTAGCTACAGAGCATTCCAAGACTGCTAACGCTCCCTTCACCAATATGTTTCTTAAACCTCTGGCAAAGGAAGTGTCCTCTGAGCCCTCCCAGGGCACATAGGGGGTTTGGGTGAGCAGATCTTATGTGATAAATCCACTCCAGCGGTCTGGCATTCCTATGCCTTTGTAAACCTTCTACAGCGGTGGTTCTCAGCTGGGGACACTTTTAGTCCCCCCCTCCCAGGAAACATGTGGCAGTGTCTTGAGACTTTTTTCGTTAAGGAGCTGTGTTATGAATGAGCTCCACGTGGCTGGTGCACACGGAGGTATCAAGGCACTTTTTATTGTTACAACTAGGATGGCAGGGAAGAGTATGTGCCACTGGCCCATCTTGCATTGCACAGGACAGCTCCCAACAACAAAGAGCTATCCAGTTCAAAATGTCAGTCATGCCAAGGTCAAGAAATTTTGCTACAACATACTTAGAAAGTTCTGGCATTTTGACTTTAGCATAACGCTAACTTTGGGTACAGGTTTCAGTCATTTGAGCAAACTGTTGAAGGCATTCCCAGGTACCCAAGCTAACACGCTGAGTCTGGAATGGGCGTTGAATGCACTCATATCAACAAATCCAGCCTAATCCAATATTACATTACTTCCACCTGCTTCAATACCTACAAACTCCACAATCACACATTATTTCTCAGGTTTCTATCGATATAAATTATAAAATTCCTTATTTTAGCAGATACAGTGTCTCCTCACGGTCATACTTTATACCCATGGGTACCCACCCCTTCCATGCTCCCTGCCCCATGTGAAGGACTCTAGTCTGATTACTAGGTCTAGAAAAACAAGAGGTAGTGGAGGCAAGTCTTGAGCATCTTCAGTCCCCTGCAAGGAAACTATCTCAGAGTAGGGGCACACTTCCTTCTAATAGCACAGGAGGCTCAACTAAGAGGTCACAGGCCTCAGCTTTGTTGGAATCTGCCCATATATTTCCACCTCAAATTTCCAGGATTCTACTCCTTCCCACTGATGCCCTATGACCTAAGAGAATCTACACGGTTGTGAATCAATGTGTTGTCATTCAGCCACTGACTGAATTTGACTTTGGATCCCTTTAAAAAAAAAAACAGGAAGGAAAGAAAGAAAGAAATGCTGATTATAACAAGCCCCCAAAGTGTTGCTATGTAGCCAAGCTTAAAGCTAAGACAGAAAATCCCCAGAGGTAAAAATAGATTTCGAGCTCATGGTATCAAGTGGGAGTTGAAACTGAAGGCCCTGCAAAGGCCAACGGAACTGGATACAAAGCTAAAGATTTAGTCTTTAGCATAGATGGGAGTCAAGGTTAGAGGAAGCTATGCACTGGGAGTGAGTAGTGAACTACTCAACACTAAGAGTGGAAGAGCAGCTCTTTCATTGAATGTGAAGAAAGAAAGAGGTAATCCCTAGTTGCTACCACTGTCTTTGAACCAAACTAAAGAACAAGGTCAACCAGAAGGAAAGATATGAGAAGCAAATAGGAAACCTCTCTGGAATCCTCACTGAACCAAGTCTAAGTTCTGCTCTACTTGTGGTCTTTCACTTACGGAGACAAACCTTTTGGGCTTACCACAGGGATCAACAGACTTTTTCTATGAAGGGCCAGAAAGTAAATATTTTAGGTTTGGTGGGCCACAGTGCTCGTCACAACCACTAAACACTGTCAGCACAATGGGAAACATTCAAAGATGGTAAATAAATGGATGGGCCAATAAAGAGCTTTTATGTTCCAATAAAGCTTTAAAGGCAATGAGCCAGATTGGGCTCACAGGAGGTAGCTTTCCAGCCCTTGACTTAACTCACTAAACTACAAAGTACCTTGAGAGTTGGTGGGCTATCCTGATATCCACCAAACCAAACCAAACCAAACATGAAAGGCCTAGGATTTCTGACACCTAATGCAATGCAATTTGAGGTAGCATGGACTTTACATACACATGTGAAGGTGTGGTCTAGGAAACCAATCTTGGAAACCTGCCTCTCACATTAAATACATCTTTTGCTGAGTAAAGCCCTTCAACTAAGTAAGTGTTAAACATCAGTGAAATGACTAAGAAGTAGGAAATTGTATGCAAACCTCCTCCTTAACAACTTGTTCCCATCATTCTAGGTTTCTTCCCTATGCAGATTTTTCCGTAGGGAATCGTTGACAAATTTTACCTCTAAAACTTACCTATTTCCACACTCTATCTTCAGGATTTTCCCAATCACTATTACTTTGTAAACAATTTAAAAAAATTTGGGGGGGGGGGTGTAAATTCCTTTTTTCCCACAGCTAACGGTTGTCTGTGTCATAGTGTCTGGAATGACCCAGCTACTTCCCCAGTCAGACCAAGCACTTGAAAGGACAAGCCGGTACCCCGGGCTATCCATCCATTCACCCGGTAAGGAAGTCTGACAAGAACTAGGATGTGTAAATTTCTACTGTTGGAATTAAAACAGAATATTCTGGGCTGCATGGATTTACCCTAAACTTCAAATGCATTAATTATAAATATATAGTTACACTGACTAATATTCTGTATCTTTGAATAACCATATATATTTTTTCTTTTTATAACTGATTTCTAGAGATCTATTCCTTAATTTTGGCCATTTATACATACCTCATGATGATAGGATTTCTTACTGTGAGGGATTAATATGTTCTTAGTAATTTTTAATATTATATTTTACATTATTTTACTACCTATGTTACTATAAAAATAACAGTATTTTACTGGAAAATTGATACTCAA
>RJWK010058300.1:0-13902 GCA_004363435.1 Platanista minor | reverse complement strand
AAACATCTTTATTGGAGTATAATTGCTTTACAATGTTGGGTTAGTTTCTGCTGTATAACAAAGTGAATCAGCTATATGTATACATATATCCCCATATCCCCTCCCTTTTGTGTCTCCATCCCACACTCCTTATCCCACCCCTCTAAGTGGTCACAAGGCAAGGAGCTAATTTCCCTGTGCTAGGCAGCTGCTTCCCACTAGCTATCTACTTTACATTTGGTAGTGTATATATGTCCATCCCACTCTCTCACTTCATCCCAGCTTACACTTCACCCTCCCTGTGTCCTCAAGTCCATTCTCTACATCTACGTCTTTATTCTGGTCCTGCCCCTAGATTCTTCAGAAACTTTTTTTTTTTTTTAGATTTAATATATATGTGTTAACATACAGTATTTGTTTTTCTCTTTCTGACTTTTACTTCACTCTGTATGACAGTCTCTAGGTCCGTCCACCTCACAAAAAATAACTCAATTTCGTTTCTTTTTATGTCTGAGTAATATTCCATTGTATATACGTGCCACATCTTCTTTATCCATTCATCTGTCAATGGACACTTAGATTGTTTCCATGTCCTGGCTGTTGTAATAGAGCTGCAATGAACATTGTGGTACATGACTCTTTTTGAATTATGGTTTTCTCAGGGTACATGCCCAGTAGTGGGATTGCTGGGTCGTATGGTAGTTCTATTTTTAGTTTTTTAAGGAACCTCCATACTGTTCTCCATAGCAGCTGTATCAATTTACATTCCCACCAACAGTGCAACAGGGTTCTCTTTTCTCCACACCCTTTCCAGCATTTATTGTTTCTAGATTTTTCGATGCTGGCCATTCTTACAGGTGTGAGGTGATACCTCATTGCAGTTTTGATTTGCATTTCTCTGATGATTAGTGATGTTGAGCATCCTTTCATGTGTTTCTTGGCAACCTGTATATCTACTCTGGAGAAATGTCTATTTAGGTCTTCTGCCCATTTATGGATTAGGTTGTTTGTTGTTTGGATATTGAGCTGCATGAGCTGCTTGTAAATTTTGGCGATTAATCCTTTGTCAGTTGCTTCATCTGCAAATATTTTCTCCCATTCTGAGGGTTGTCTTTTCTTCTTTTATGTTTTCCTTTGCTGTGCAAAAGTTTTTAAGTTTCATTAGGTCCCATTTGTTTATTTTTGTTTTTATTTCCATTTCTCTAAGAGGTGAGTCAAAAGGATCTTGCTGTGATTTACATCAAAGAGTGTTCTGCCTGTGTTTTCCTTGAAGAATTTTATAGTGCCTGGCCTTACATTTTGGTCTTTAATCCATTTTGAGTTTATTTTCATGTATGGTGTTAAGGAGTGTTCTAATTTCATTCTTTTACATGTATCTGTACAGTTTTCCCAGCACCACTTATTGAAGAGGCTGTCCTTTCTCCACTGTATATTCTTGCCTCCTTTACAAAAAGTAAGGTGACCCTGTGTTCGTGGGTTTATCTCTGGGCTTTCTATCCTGTTCCATTGATTTATATTTCTGTTTTTGTGCTAGTACCATACTGTCTTGATTACTGTAACTTTGTAGTAGAGTCTGAAGTCCAGAAGCTTGATTCCCCCAGCTCCGTTTTTCTTTCTCAAGATTGCTTTGGCTATTCAGGGTCTTTTGTGTTTCCATACAAATTGTAAAATTTTATGTTCTAGTTCTGTGAAGAATGCCATTGGTACTTTGATAGGGATTGCATGAATCTGTAAATTGCTTTAGGTAATATAGTCATTTTCACAATTTTGATTCTTCCAATCCAAGGACATTGTATATCTCTCCATCTGTTTGTATCATCTTGATTTTCTTTCATCAGTGTCTCTAGTTTTCAGCATACAGGTCTTTTGTCTCCTTAGGTAAGTTTGTTCCTAGGTATTTTATTCTTTTGTCACAATGGTAAATGGGAGTGTTTCTTTAATTTCTCTTTCAGATTTTTCATCACTAGTGTTTAGGAATACAAGAGATTTCTGTGCATTAATTTTGTGTCCTTCTACTTTACCAGATTCACTGATTAGCTCTAGTAGTTTTCTGGTAACATCTTTAGGATTCTCTATCTATAGTATCATGTCATCTGCAAACAGTGACAGCTTTACTTTTTTTTGAATTGGATTCCTTTTATTTCTTTTTCTCCTCTGATTGCTATGGTTAAAACTTCCAAATCTATGTTGAATAATAGTGGTGAGTGTGGACAACCTTGTCTTGTTCCTGATCTTAGCGGAAATGGTTTAAGTTTTTCACCATTGAGAATGACGTTGGCTGTGGGTTTTTCATATATGGCCTCTATTATGTTGAGGTAAGTTCCCTCTATGCCTGCTTTCTGCACGTTTTTTATCATAAATGAGGGTTGAATATTGTTGAAAACTTTTTCTGCATCTATTGAGATAATCATATGCTTTTATTCCTTAATTTGTTAATATGTTTTTTCACATTTGTTGATTTGCATATATTGAAGAATACCTGCATTCCTGGGATAAAGCCCACTTGATCAGGGTGTATGATCCTTTTAATGTGCTGTTCGATTCTGTTTGCTAGTATTTTGTTGAGGATTTTTGCATCTATGTTCATCAGTGATATTGGCCTGTAGTTTTCTTTCTTTGTGACATCTTTGTCTGGTTTGGGTATCAGGCTGATGGTGGCCTCAGAATGAGGAGTTGGGAGTGTTCTTCTCTCCACTATATTTTGGAAGAGTTTGTCAAGGATAGGTGTTAGCTCTTCTCTAGACGTTTGAAAGAATTCACCTGTGAAGCCATCTGGTCCTGGGCTTTTGTTTGTTGGGAGATTTTTAATCACAGTCTCAATTTCAGTGTTTGTGATTGGTCTGTTCATATTTTGTATTTCTTCCTGGTTTAGTCTCAGAAGGTTGTGCTTTTCTAAGAATTTGTCCATTTCTTCCAGGTTGTCCATTTTATTGGCATATAGTTGCTTGCAGTAATCTCTCATTATCCTTTGTATTTCTGCAGTGTTAGTTCTTACTTCTCTTTTTTCATTTCTAATTGTATTAATTTGAGTCTTTTCCCTTTTTTTCTTTATGAGTCTGGTTAATGGTTTATCATTTTGTTTATCTTCTCAAAGAACATTCTTAAGTTTTATTGATCTTTGCTATTGTTTCCTTCATTCCTTTTTCATTTATTTCTGTTCTGATCTTTATGATTTCTTTCTTTCTGCTAACTTTGGGAGTTTTTTTATTCTTCTTTCTCTAATTGCTTTAGGTGTAAGGTTAGGCCGTTTATTTGAGATGTTTCTTGTTTCTTGAGGTAGGATTGTATTGCTATAAACTTTCCTCTTAGAACTGCTTTTGCTGAATCCCGTAGGTTTTGGTCGTCGTGTATTCATTGTCATTTGTTTCTACCTATTTTTCGATTTCATCTTTGATTTCTTCAGTGATCTCTTGGTTATTTAGTAGTGTATTGTTTAGCCTCCATTTGTTTGTATTTTTTACAGATTTTTTCCTGTTATTGACATCTCGTCTCATAGTGTTGTGGTCGGAAGATACTTGATACGATTTCAATTTTCTAAAATTTAGCAAAGCTTGATTTGTGACCCAAGATGTGAACCATTGTGGAGAATGTTCCATGAGTACTTGAGAAGAAAGTATATTTTGTTGTTTTTGGATGGGCTGTTCTATAAATATCAATTAAGTCCATCTTGTTTAATGTATCATTTAAAGCTTGTGTTTCCTTATTTAATTTCATTTTGGATAAGCTGTCCATTGGTGAAAGTGAGGTGTTAAAGTCCCCTACTATGAATGTGTTACTGTCGATTTCCCGTTTTATGGCTGTTAGCATTTGCCTTATGTATTGAGGTGCTCCTATGTTGCATGCATAAATACTTTAAATTGTTATATCTTCTTCTAGGAATGATCCTTTGATCATGATGTAGTGTCCTTCTTTGTCTCTTGTAATAGTCTTTATTTTAAAGTCATTTTTTCTGATATGAGAATTGCTACCCCAGCTTTCTTTTGATTTCCATTTGCATGGAATATCTTTTTCCACACCCTCACTTTCAGTCTGTATGTGTCCCAGGGCTGAAGTGGGTCTCTTATAGACAGCTTGTATTTGAGTCTTGGTTTAGTATCCATTCAGCCCATCTATATCTTTTGGTTGTAGCATTCAACCTATTTACATTTAAGGTAGTTATTGATATGTATGTTCCTATTACCATTTTCCTAGTTGTTTTTGGTTTGTTATTGTAGATCTTTTCCTTCTTTTGTTTTTCCTGCCTAGAGAAGTTCCTTTTGCAGTTGTTGTAAAGCTGGCTTTGTGGTGCTGAATTCTTTCAGCTTTTGCTTGTCTGTAAAGCTTTTAATTTCTTTGTCAAATCTGAATGAGATCCTTGCTGGGTAGAGTAATCTTGCTTGTAGGTTTTTCCCCTTCATCACTTTAAATATGTCCTGCCAGTCCCTTAGGGCTTGCAGAGTTTCTGCTGAAAGATCAGCTGTTAACCTTATGGGGATTCCTTTGTGTGTTATTTGTTGTTTTTCCCTTGCTGCTTTTAATACTTTTTCTTTGTATTTAATTTTTGAAAGTTTGATTAATATGTGTCTTGGAGTTTTTCTCCTTGGATTTATCCTGTATGGGTCTCTCTGAGCTTCTTGGACTTGATTGACTATTTCCTTTCCCATATTAGGGAAGCTGTCAACTATAATCTCTTCAAATATTTTCTGTCTCTCTTTTTTTTTTTCTCTCTCTTTTTCTTCTGGGACCACTATAATTTGAATGTTGGTGCGTTTAATGTTTTCTCAGAGTTCTCTGAGACTATCCTTAGTTCTTTTCTTTCTTTTTTCTCTATTCTGCTCTGCGGTAGTTATTTTATCCTCCAGGTCACTTATCCGTTCTTCTGCCTCAGTTATTCTGCTATTGATTCCTTCTAGAGTATTTTTAATTTCATTTATTGTGCTGTTCATTGTTGTTTGTTTGCTCTTTAATTCTTCTAGGTCCTTGTTAAACGTTTCTTATATTTTCTACATTCTATTTCCAAGATTTTGGATCATCTTTACTATCATTATTCTGAATTCTTTTTCAAGTAGACTGCCTATTTCCTCATCATTTGTGTGGTGTGGTGGGTTTTCACCTTGCTCCTTCATCTGCTGTGTTTTTCTCTGTCTTCTCATTTTGCTTAACCTACTGTGTTTGGGACTCCTTTTCACTGGCTGCAGGTTAGTAGTTCCCGTTGTTTTTGGTGCCTGCCCCCAGTGGCTAAGGTTGGTTCAGTGGCTTGTGTAGGCTTCCTGGTGGAGGGGACTGGTGCCTACGTTCTGGTGTATGAGGCTGGTTTTTGTCTTTCTGGTGGGCATGACCACATCCAATGGTGTGTTTTGGGGTGTCTGTGACCTTATCATGATTTTAAGCAGCCTCTCTGCTAATGGGTGGGATTGTGTTCCTGTCTTACTAGTTGTTGGGCATAGAGTGTCCAGCGCTTGAGCTTGCTGGTCGTTGAGTGGAGCTGGGTCTTAGCATTGAGATGGAGCTCTCTCAGAGAGCTTTTACTGTTTGATATTATGTGGAGCCTGGGGGGTCTCTGTGGACCAATGTCCTGAACTCAACTCTCCCACCTCAGAAGCAAAGGCCTGACACAGACTGGAGCACCAAGACTCTGTTATCCAGGCAGCTCAGAAGAAAAGGGAGAAAAAAAGAAACAAATAAAATTTTTAAAAAGTTATTAAAATAAAAAATAAATAACAATTATTAAAAAACTTAAAAAGTAATAAAGGAAAAAAAAAGGACAGACAGAACCCTGGGACAAATGGTAAAAGCAAAGCTATACAGGCAAAATCCCACGAAAAAGCATACACATGCACACTCACAAAAAGAGTAAAAGGAAAAAAAAATGTATATATATATATATATATATATATATATATATATATATATATATATATATATATATATATATATATATATATATATATATAAAAAGGAAGAGAGCAACCAAATCAATAAACAAATCTACCAGTGATAGTACACTTTAAATACTAAATTAAGATAAGCATAAAACCAGAAACAAATTAGAGGCAGAAAGCAAACCCCAAGTCTACACTTGCTCCCAATGTCCACTGCCTAAATTTTGGGATGATTTGTTGTCTATTCAAGTATTTCAGAGATGCAGGGTACATCAAGTTGTTTGTGGAGATTTAATCTGCTGCTCTTGAGACGGCTGGGAGAAATTTCCCTTTCTCTTCTTTGTTCGCACAGCTCCTGCAGTTCAGCTTTGGATTTGGCCCCACCTCTGCATATAGGTCACCTGAGGGCATCTGTCCTTATCTCAGACAGGACAGGGTTAAAGTAGCAGCTTATTAGGGGGCTCTGGCTCACTCTGGCCAGGCGGAGGGAGGGGTACAGGATGTGGGGAGAGACTGCAGTGCCAGAGGCCAGCATGATGTTGCAACAGCCTGAGGTGCACAATGTGTTCTCTCTGGAAAGTTGTCCCTGGATCATGGGACCCTGGCAGTGGTGGGCTACACAGGCTCCTGGGAGCGGTGTTGTGGATAGTGACCTGTGCTTGCACACACTCTTCTTGGTGCCTGCAGGAGCAGCCTTAGTGTTTCATGCCTGTCTGGAGTCCATACTGATAGCCGAGGCTCATGACAGTCTCTGGAGCTCGTTTAGGTGGTGCTCTGAATCCCCTCTCCTCAAGCACCCTGAAACAATGGTCTCTTGCCTCTTAGGCAGGTCCAGACTTTTTCCCAGACTCCCTCCTGGCTGACTGTGGCACACTAGCCCCCTTCAGGCTGTGTTCACTGAGCCAACCCCAGTCCTCTCCCTGGGATCTGACCTCCGAAGCCTGAGCCTCAGCTCCCAGCCCCTACCTATCCCGGAGGGTGAGCAGACAAGCCTCTCGGGCTGGTGAGTGCTGGTTGGCACTGATCCTCTGTGCAGGAATCTCTCCGCTTTGCCCTCTGCACCCCTGTTGCTGCGCTTTCCTCCATGGTGCCGAAGCTTCCCCCTCGCCACCCTTGTCTCTGCCAGTGAAGTGAATTCCTCTTGTGTGGGAACTTTTCCTCCTTCACAGCTCCCTCCCAGAGGTGCAGGTCCTGTCCCTATTCTTTTGTCTCTGTTTTTGCTTTGTTGTTTTGCCCTACCTAGGTACGTGGGGAGTTTCTTGCCTTTTGGCAAGTCTGAGGTCTTCTGCCAGCGTTCAGTAGATGTTCTGTAGGAGGTGTTCCACATGTAGATGTATTTCTGATATATATGTGAGGAGGAAGGTGATCTCCAGGTCTTACTCCTCCACCTTCTTGAAGGTCTCCTCTGCCCAACAGTTTTATTGTCCATTTATTGTCTATGCTGCAATCAGTTATATCATTGGATTTTGCAAAAAGACACTTCTAATTGCATCATTTATTTTATATTTATTTTGCATATTTATTATGCATCATTAATTTGTGAAAAAGAGTTTTCTCTCAACAAACAGTAATGAATTACAGACCTTTGTTAAAAAGACAGAAAAAAAAAGGTCAGATCTTCTCTTTTAATTATTACTTTCAGAGTAAAGCATTGACATGATAGTTACCTCCTTAAATGAAAAAAAACTTTTTTTAAATTTAGGGTTAACTTAAGAGTAGATATTTTTTTTCTGTAGATATAAAGCTGTACTGCCTCTAAACATAGGGGAGTATAGAGGGGATTAGATGGAAAACATCAGATTCTAATTTAGGTCTGCATCTTATAAGTCTTTTTATCAAGAGCAACTGCTTAAACTTCTTCAGCCTCATTATTTATTTACCCATATATTTTCATGGACATCTAATAAATGTTAGTATGTGAATCAGTTCTTTTTTATGGCTAGAATTCTATTTGGATCCTCACAGAATTTATTAGGTTACAGTGCCTCCTAGGTTTTTGTTTGCTGCTGTTGTTGTTTAAAAATATTAATAAAACTTCCATGATGACTTCAGTGCAGACTGAGTCATATTTTTATTAAAAATTAAATTGTGAGTTTTAATTTTCTATTCTTTTGGAAATGTCACATATATTGATGAATTTTTTTTTTAAGGGATTTCTCTCCTGTTTTGGCAGCATTTGAAAAACAACTCTTTTCCTTGCAAATGATGATGTTTTTGATAGACATTTATCAACTGTGGGAAAGTAACCACATGGTTGTTCCTTCTTAAAAACAACACACTCATAGGAAAGAAGACACGTGACTTATTGCAGAAATTTTTTCCCAAGGAATTAGGAAAGAGAAATTGTCTATATTTTCAAGTCAGATACACGTGAAGCAAAAAAAGGGATCCCCATGTAGAGTTTTATGAGTTTGCCTTCAAAAAATTTGACATTCCTTTAAATTATCTCATGGAATTTTTGCTGAAATTGTGTAATACATGAAGTCCACAATCCATCTTATGTAGATGAAATATGAACACCTATTTAGCTATTAACATTAACTAAACTGTCTTAACCTAGAACGGCTTCATTAATGCTTACAGCTGGATCTCCACATTTCCCAGAAAAAAGATCACTAAACTTTTTCAAGAAAAGTGTTTAAAATTTCACAATTTCAGCATCAGTTATCTATGTACAGTGCTCTTGATGTTTATTAATTAAATTTTTCCAATTAACTTTTTGAAAAAAACACTACCCTCTTCTTGCCTAAAGTCTTAATTAATTTGTTCTTTTTATAATGTCATGTGTGAAATGGTCAAACTGCTAGGAAATCAGTCAAAATAGATTTATAAAATTCTAATTATGATAATATTAATTAGTAACTGTACTTTCACTGGCTTCTTGGCAGTCTTCTGGTAAGACTTCCTTCTTTAGTTTTTTTTCTGAAGTATAGACTTCTTCTTCCATCTTAGGAAGAAGGATGAGAGAGATTTAACTTCAACAGAACTTTGTGACTACACTTTGGTAATTTTTTCCCACACCGAATTTGGTGAGCAAGTCTCCCTTTTTTATGTATGAGAGATTGACCGAATTATTTCCAAGTGACAAACATGCAAAATTATTATGACATATATTATAAAAAATGTTTAATATATCCTGTGCTTTAGTTTCCTATCTTTGTTGCAACAAATAAATGATGTTTGGGGAATGTAGTCTAAATCATGGAGGATCATGAGCTTCTAGTGGTGTATATTCAAATCCATCTTTTCCCCTCATGAGAGAAGGATCATCATTAAAAAAAAATAGTCAAGAACTTCCACCATCTTTACTTTCTGAGACAATATTATCCAAAATTCCCCAGGCACAAAATTATATCATGTTTGGATTCCATAAATGTTGGTCAAATTCTATAAGTGAGAGAGTTTAGGGCACACATCTCTCCTTTTGCTTTGACTTGTAATGTATAGGGGTGTCCAGGTTGATCAGCTAAGATCTGTCATAGCTGCAGTGCAAGTTGGGCTCAAGTACAAAGGGTTAGGTGCAACCCTAGTAAATCTGAAAATACATGAGGCTGAAGTTCGAATGGTAGATCAGTTTATCTACAAACAGCAATCTTGGGCCAGTGAGTTTATTCTACTTAAGAATTACCAGGTCAGCTGAAAGAACCTGTTGCTCTCAGGTCAGACTGCAACTGGTAAGCATATTAGGTGTATAGACTCAGGTTTTTCAACTTGGGAATTACCAAATACCAGTAGAGCATAGTGATGTAGGGTATTGATTCTGGACAAATACTACTAGTCCATCAGTTTTTCATCATGTAGACTTTGTGAAATTTGCTTAACTTCTCTGTATGTTAGTTTCTTCATCTGTACCATGGAGGTAATAACTGCACTCCCTTAAAGGCATCTTATGAGGATTAAGTGAGATAATGTTTTTCAAGTGATTAGCATATGGGCACATTCAATGAATGTTAGCTATTGCTATTGCTGCTGCTGCTCTAAGGTCTAACAAAAGTGGAACCTACCTAACCTTAAAGGCTACAGTTTGTTAACACCTGAGAGTGGTCCCAAGATCAGAAGGTGTCATTTCACTATAACAGCCACTGCACTGTTTTCTGTAAATAATCTCATAACTCCAGGTGAGCTTCTCTTTTGGGGAAGATGCAGGCCTGTTTACAAACATTCTGCTCCTCCTTCTCTGCTCACTGGCTGAACAACCTTTTAATGTTTTGTCTTTCTTGTCCAGGATGCCACAATCCCATTCAGAAACAGAATTTTGTCAGAGTTTCCTGATTCAGGGCAACATGCCTTTCAGTTGATCAGTGAACACCCCTACGAAGCAATCTTGTCAAGATCCCATGGTGCCTGTGCCTGGAAAGGAATATGAGTTATCATATAAACTATTTCCTAATAGATTATATGCCCAGCACAATGTTAAAATTATTCTGTTATTTGAGTTAAAGAAAATATTTCTTCTCATAGGTGGTATTTGCCTGAATTCCTTTTGTCTTCTCCTTTTGTATTGCCCAGTTGAAATAACTCTTGAATTTTCTCTAGACCATACTCAATATTCAAATACAGTAATGTTTTCCTATCTATACTCACTACTGAGCAATATTTATATATCTTTTCAAAGTCTTTGAAGCAGTGTCCAAATGGAAACGATTGTGGGGACTGAGCAACTTCAATATATTCAATGGGAGGAAAGAAAATGAAATTACTGCCCAGATGTGCAGGCAATTTATCATCTTACCAGAGAGAAGTGAGCATCTCAAAAGAAGCTGATTTCTGAAAATCTCTTCTGCATGTCAAACCAAGTTATTCTCTTGGTATTTGTATCGAACAGAGAATTGGAAGAGAATTACCAAGAGATAAATGGAGAAGAAGATGGGAAATTGTAGTGTATATACTCAAACTAATATTTTTAAATACCAAATTTAGTATGTAACATTTGGGCCTTTAATATGAAGAGGCAAACTTTAAATGTGTTCTACTCAGTTTTTACAATGAATAGTTTCTTTTTACCAGAAGCATTAGGCTGTAATATTCTCTCTCTCCTTCTTCCTCTCTCTCACACACACACACAACTTCAGCACATGAACTTTTGAATAGGTAATACCTTTAAATATTACAAAATTTTAAAAAATTTGAAAAGGTAAAAAATATTAAAAACTAAGCCTTTCTCCCACTTTTTTCTTCTTAGACCCTAAGGTCCTCTTCAGAGACAACTATTATGAAGTTTCATGGGTATTCTTCTATGCTATCTGTGCATAAACATATGCTCACACATTGTATGTGGTTCCATTACTGATGTCTGATGTGAGTCCACTATTAAAGTTCCCCTTGTATATCAGAACTGTCTATCCATGTCAATGAATATAAATTTCCATTTAAATCAGCAAATACTATATGTGGGAAGACTAAAACATGGGGAAGGAGGAAGCAAGCTGAAGGAATTTCCCCAGGTCTCCTTTTCCTACTTACAGTAGGAGGAGCAGAGGAAGCTCAGCTCTTGAGAGTAGACACAGACACACAGACACACACACACACAATTTGCATAGCTTTAAGATCTCCTTAGTCACACAGGCTTGGTTTAGGTTGGCCTCAAGTAAAGCCCAGTTTCCTTCTTCTAGTGAGATTCATAATTTATGGAAAATAGCATCTATTACTGTTGCTTCCAATGAAGAACACATTAAATGTATTTTGTATATTTTGTTGCTTTTCCCAAACCTGCTATTTCCATAGCCATTGTTTTTTTTCCTTTCCTTGTCCTTGCACCACTGTAAAATGAGATTCCAGTGAATCAAATTACATCAATAACAAAATCTGATCTTTAGAAATTACAAAGCTTTCCAAAGCAGACTTCATGTTTACTTCTTGTTGGCATTGCTACCTAAAGCTAAAAATGTCTCACATAAACTTACTGATGTAAATTATTAATAGTGCTAAAAGCAAGACATTTATTTTACAAGCTCTACTAAGGTATAATACTGGCAAATTGCCATTATTTCATTTACTTAATAATGCATTTATCTAAGATATTTATAGGCATGCTCTCTTGAAAATATGTATTCTTTTAGTGATTAAGTTGTCCTGTCATTTCTAAAAATATGAGGCTTAAATAATTCTTTTGACACTCAAGTGAATAATACACTCAATGATTATGTGTGTGTGTGTGATGATATTCTCCAGTCCTGAAACCACCTCATTTGAAGAGTGAAATCAATGGACATTCCTGCTCCAATAAATTAATGTTCCCAAAGTGGATGTATCTTAACTCAAACTAGTTTACCAGGATCAAGTGACTCATTTAGCAGTACCAACAAGTTCACTTTTAAATGCAATATGACAAGGAAAGAAAAAAATGGAAGAGAAAGAGAGAACTATTTGTGAATTTGTTAGTGAACATCTATTCATAGTTCTTATCAACAACAGACAACAAACACCAATGTAGTCACTATAGTGTCTATTTATATTTATAAATCGTGTTGTGAAAGGTAAAATTACATTGAAAAATTTCTTTTGTCTTTCTGAATATTATCTCATGCAGGTAAATTGTAAATCAGAAAAAAATTATTGTCAAGCATTCACTTTTACTTAATTTAGTCATTCACCTGTCATTAAGAGTTACCATGTGCTGCTATCAAGAGAACATTTAAGACAAGTGGTGCTAGTGCTATGGAAAATTTAAAGCACTTTCCCTATAGAAGATGCTGTTAGAGTACCGGGGGGAAAAGTAGGTGGAATATTTCCCAGAAGCTGGCAGTTCTGAATTTTCAAAAATGTAAAGGGTAAGAAAGCAGTGTACACACATACACATAAACACCCACCTCAAATAGAACAGACACAGAGCTACCGGACAATTTCATTTCTGCTAAATGGAAAATCTGAAATAAATGGCAACACTTGTTGGAAAACTTTTTTTATATGTGAAGTCAATTTAATTTGTTCTAAAAGCTTCAATTTTAAAATATTCAGAGTTGGATTAAAAATAAAATCTTGAGCTCAAGACCAAGTGCGATCAAAGACACTCATATGAAGTATGAATGTCTAGGAAAACTGAGAAAAAGGGTTTCTAAACACCCTGAATGCTCTGGAGGTTGCAGACCCAAAGCCAAGGAGGGGTACTGCAGCAATCAGAGTTGCTGGATTACTAACATCTGAAAAACTTAAGAATGATGAAAAACCACGAAGGACATCTTTAATGATTCATGTATCTCTAAAATAATTTCTTATATAAAAGAATTCCACTTTCTTCTTTTTATAGCAGTTTGTTCTTTTAATGAAACTATCAGAATATCCAATGCAAATTTTGCAGATAAAGTAACACTTTTAGTAAATATTCCTCCCCCCCTTGCATAAGAAATTTGTAACAGGTTCACTTTGCTCTTCTTTTTGGTTATATAGTGTTTAATAACTCAAATGACTTGGTATTTAGAGTAGTGTCTAAAGCAGAGTATCTAGTCTCTATTCACAGTCTTTTATAGTATGTAAAGTACTGAACTAACCCCTGCTTATCATTCATGTTGCAAAGTCCAGTTCATTATCTGTAAAGAATGTTGCATTTGCCTAGGCAGCTCTTTGATGAGATTATATGGGAAACTGAATATGTACCATATGGACCCGAGGTAAGGAGGGCTTTTACTGTTAAGTGGAAACTTCCTGATCAAGTTGAAACTACTATTATATTTATATACAGGATCTCTCTTCTTTACCCATGTATTTCTTTACTCAGTGAATGAATAAATTTTAAAATATTTCAAATATCACAAAGTACAATTTCTATAGCCATTTTACTGAGTTTAGAGAAAAATAAATGTCAATCAGCAAACCACATATTTAGAATTCAGAGTCATTTGGACAGGATTATAACTACCTGTTTTAAAGGGAAGAATAAATTGGGACAGGGCCATGATATGGGCAAATGAAGTAAACCTATGTACTTCCTTATTAGTGCTGATATTCCTTATAGCACTTGTATCTTTGCCAAAGTTCAATTTTACCTTCAGGCAACTAGTGGTTCTTTCACACTTAGGATTTTTTGTTGTTTCTATTGGTGCCATATGCCTTTTTTTTTTTTTTA